>CABHPH010144458.1:4047-49943 GCA_902168325.1 Peromyscus nudipes
GAGAGAGAGAGAGAGAGAGAGAGAGAGAGAGAGAGAGATTTCAGAATTTCTGACACGGGAATTCTGCTTCATCCCAGGGAATTCCTCTGCTTTGGGATAACTGAGATGATTTGTCACAAAACGGTGGTGAAAGTATTGTACAGTGTTCTTTTATTTAAATGGTACTAATCATATCTGAAACGTTGGTTGGGAACTTGGCAGTTATGCATGAAATAGCACCATGGACACTTTGCCCAGAGAAACCATTTTGTACACTCATGTCATTATCACCTATGTGTTGATATTGATATGACCCATGGATATTAAATATCATTTATATTTAATCAAATTTACTTGTTCTCGTGTGTGTGTGTGTGTGTGTGTGTGTGTGCATGTATATATATGGGTGTTCATTTGTATTATGTATATGTGTGTATAGCTTTATGTAACTTCATCACCTGTATAGATTTATGAATCTTTCACTGTAGTCAAAATATAGAGCTGTCCCATGAGCCCCAGAAACCTGCCTATTGGTTACCCTGTAATAACTGTATCGAATTCTCCCTCATCTTTTCTGTTCCTTTTTTATCCTGTCTATGTATTCATATGTTATCCTGGCTAGTATTCATCATCAGTTCCCCCTTCCAAAATGTGCACATATTCATATGTTTGTATAATTCATGCATTTGTGTGTAATTGGATTCATGTCGTAGTATGCAATTCTAGGGAATGACTCATTTATTGTAAACTCTGAAAGTTTATCTGTGTGGTTGTGGTCAGTAGTTAAGTTCTCTCAATTGCTAAGTATTATGGTTATAATTACTACATGTACCATAGTTTAAACACGTAGATAGATAGGATATGAGAATCTTTTCTAGTTTTGGGTTATTATGAGTAAAACTGTTACACACGTTCACACATGGGTTTTCTCTGTGAATACAGGTTTTTACTTTCTTTAGAATAAGTAACTAAGAGTGAAGTTGTAGGTCATATAACAATTGCATAGTTTGTTTTATAACTTCACCATTTCTTCCTCCTACCAACAATATTTTGACCCATTCAGTTTCTCGACATCCTTGCCAGATTTTCATCTTGTCATTCTATTTATTGTGGTCATTCTGATAGGTGTGCAGTGATGTCTCTTTGTAGTTTTCATGTGTGTTTCCCTCGCGGTTATGGTGTGGACATCTTTTTGTGTATTCATTGTCCTTTGTACATCCTCTTTGGCAAATGGCATTCTCGTGTCTTTGATTAGTTTCTAATCAGGCATTTTTATTTTTGTAATTGAGTCCCCAGAGATCATAATGTATTCCAGATACTAGTTCTTTGTCAGACATGATATTTCTAAATATTTTATAGCAATACATAGCTTGTCTTTTACCATTTTATGTGAAATTTTATATGGCAAATGTTTATAACTTTCAAAGGTTTCGTTTACTAATTCACCCTTTTGGATTGTGTATGTAAAGTGTGAGGTTTCTTTCACTGCTCCTCCATCCCAAAGATCCTCCAATACTCTTTTCCCAAAGTTTTATATTTAGAATTTCAAACATAGACCACCTTTCATTTATTGCTAGGTGGGAGATTCAGGCTGATGTTCATTTTTGACCTGTGCTGTTCCTTTGCTTCCACTCCACTTGTGGAAAAAATATGTCCTTGATATTTGAATTGCTTTTATACTTTTGTAAAACAAATATTTATGTAGGTTTAGTTTTTGATTATTTGCTGTGTTTCATTGACCTATGTGTTTATTCGTCCATTGATACCACACTATCATGTACGTACATAGCAAGACTCAGAGTCAGGCAGAGTGAGTCCTTCTGCTGTTTTGTTTTTCATTAAACATTAGAGTAGGTAATTGACCACTGACCATTGACCACATCTCCATAAGCCCAGCTGAGCCATTGTTAGAATTTCATGAAGGCTATGGAACAGTTTGCAGGAGAGTTCACATGTTTATCATGTCACAATTTTGAACTACATATATAGCATATCTTGTCTCTTTATTCATTAAGATCCTCTTTGCATTCTTTGATTAGTATTTTGTAATTTTCAGACTATCATTCCTTTCCTTGCTTGTTAAGTGAAAACCTAAATATTTCATTTTCCTTGAAGTAATTTTGATTTCATGTTTCTTGTTGGTATTTCGGATTTCCCACTGAGTATGTCATGTGTAAGGGACACATTTACTTTTCCCTTTTAGTTTACGCATCTTAATGGATTTTATTTTTTATTTTATTTTATTTTGTCTTGTGCAGTGGTTAGGGTCGGAATGATGCGCAGTCACACTTCCCCGATCCTGGTCTTAGAGGGAAATTTAGTTGTTCGTCACTAAGAATGGCCGGCTTAGTTTCTCTTCTTTCTTGTTCTCTTTATCAAATTGAGGAGAATATCTTTTATTCTAGACTTGCTGGAATTTTTTGTTATTAATAGATGTAGGAGTTTGTCAAATGCTTTTTCAGTACCAGTTGATATGATCATGTGAGTTTCCTTACTTACCTCAATGTAATGGTAGATTATATTGATTATTTTTTAAATATTTAGCCAGGTGTCCTTTGGGGATAAATTCCATTTAGCCGTTTTACCTTTTCCCCTGCATATTACTGGATTTATTTAGCTAACAATTTGTTGAAAGATTACATATAGTTTTGGTAAAAGTATAAACTGGCCATGGTGACATACACTTGTAATCCTGCCACTGGGGTGACTGAAGTGAGATCTCAAGTTTGGGCTACATAGTAAAATCCTGTTCAAAATTAAAAAAAAAGAAAAGAAAAGAAAAAGAAATAGAGAAGCGGAAAGACAGAAAATCACTCACAGTCATAGTTAATTTATCTGGTGATACTATTCAGGCTATGCATTTTCTTGTGTTAAGTTTTAGTAATTTGTAAGTTTTAAGAAATTGGTCTATTTATTCTAAGCTGTTTAATTTATGAGCACAATGTTACTCGTTGTTATTTTTTTCCTTTCAGTGGTGTTCTCTTTCTCTCTCTCTCTCTCTCTCTCTCTCTCTCTCTCGTGTGTGTGTGTGTGTGTGTGTGTGTGGTGGTGATTTGTATCTTCTTTCTCCTTATTCCTTCAATGTTTCTAGGAGTTTTCATTTTATTGACTTTTAAAAGTCAGTTCTTTTTTTTATTATCTCTAATTATTATTATTATTATTATTTTTGTTTTTCGAGACAGGGTTTCTCTGTGTAGCTTTGTGCCTTTCCTGGATCTCACTTGGTAGCCCAGGCTGGCCTTGAACTCACAGAGATCTGCCTGCCTCTGCCTCCCGAGAGCTGGGATTAAAGGCGTGCGCCACCACCGCCCGGCGTCTCTAATTATTTTACTCACTTTTATTCATCTATTTCTAGTTGTATATTTGAATTTTCTTGTTCCTTTTCTTGTTTCTGGTTTACCTTGCTTTTTCTTTCCTAGTTTTTTCTTTTTTGAAATAAAATACTTAGACATGCGAGCTTTGCTTGCTTTTGTGCATTTAGGTCTTTATTATCTTAGTGTTCCTTTAAAAGTAGCACAAACCTACTTGGGTATATTATAGTCTCATTTTAATACAGTGCTATGTATTTAAAAAGTTACTTTGATACTTTCTTTTTGACTTATGATTATTTAGATTTATGTTTCTTATGCTTCGTAGTTTCCCCGTTATCCTTCAGTTTATCCTTCAGTTTTTTTTAAATCATAGTTTGATTGGATTGGGGTCAAAAGTTACATGCTGTTAAAACTTAAATTTTAAAAATTTATTGTATTTTATTTTATACTCCAGGACATGGTCTATTATTTCAGTAATGAAAGAGGTAGAATTGAGTCCAAATGTTTTCTCTTAGAAGTTAAACTTTAATTGGATGATGGGAATGTGGTCAAACCTTCACTGAAGAGGCCTGAACAAACTAGACTCAAAGCTAATCAATAGTGGGACTGTAAAGGTGTTTCATGACAACAAATGAAATGAAAACATAAGGTGTTTTTTTTTTTTTTGAGATAAGGCTCATTGTTTTGTTCAGATTGGCCTAGAATTCACTATTTAGCCCAGTCTCACTTTGAACTCACAATCCTCCTGCCTCAGCTTCATAAGTGATGATATTCTAGGCATGTACCACTATGCCTGGCTTGAAAGAAGCAAAATAATTGCATCATAGATCTTGTCACCATAATTTGGCACTAGAAAGTTTCCCTAGAGAAAGACACTAGGAAGGAATCAGCAAAAGGGCTGAAGGAGGTATGAAGAGTGAGTGAGAGGTATGTATAGGAAGAAGGTGGGTGTGGCTCAGTATGTTTTGTGAAAGAGAATCTAAGACCAGTAAAGTGAAAATTGAACTATTCAAAACCATACAGCAAGTATGCTGTTTCCTTATTGCATTTCCAAACATAAGGAAATAGCAACTAGAGTACAAGTCCTCACTATCTGGAAACCTGGAAAATTTAAAATACATTTAACTAACTTTAGCAAGCCCCTTTTTTGGATCTGACCAAGTAGCCCAGAGCCATTTTGAGGAGTAGAACTAGGTGTTATAAGCAGAACAAACCTGAAATAGCAATTACTTAGTGTAGTTACCATAATCTTCCTCATTAATGCAACATGCAATTGGGAGGGTTATTGTAGTGAAGGATGGCCTCTGTTCCTTGCAGAGTTAAAGAAAATGAACATTAAAGAACTCAGACAATGTAAGTCATTTAAACACAAAACTTGGGTGACCTCCTTGGGTGCCTTTCCTGTTGGTGAATTGCTGAAAAAAGAGTGTATGCTTACTTGGAAGGTTTCTAGGGAGCCAGCCAGGATGGTATATACATATTTCAGCACATTTACTTGGTTATAAATTAGTCAAATTACATAATCCTCACTTCGACACTGGCAGGGGTTGGTCCCAGAATTGCCCATAGATACCAAAAATCCCCAGTTCTCAAATCCCTTGTATAAAATGCCACCATATCGCTATATAACCTACCCATACCATTCCACAGGCTTTGAGTCCTCTCTAGATTACTTACAATTCCTAATACAATGTGAACCCTGTGTAAATAGTCTTGAATAATGACAAAATAGTGTGTATATGTTTAGTACAGGCAGAAACATCTTAATTCTAACATAACATGCGAACCTGGTTTAATCTGCAGCTATGGAACTGGTAGATAGAGAATATGAACTACAGTAAATAGAAAATATGTCTTCATTTTGTGTCTAGGAGAAAGGCAGAATGGGTTGGTAAACAGCTTTCACATCTTTGCCACACACTATCCACCAGGACCTTTACATAGTGGATCTAACAATCATTAACAATTATTGGCATTCATTCTTTGATTTTGTAAATTGTTTAGTCAAAAGACTTGGCATGTACTCCTGATGGGTATTAATGGATTTTGGAGACATAATAGTGTGAAGATTAGTTTGTCAAAAGAAATATGTATTATTCTGTTGCTATGACTATCATTTTTAAAGTATGCCATTGTACATATTGAAAACATATGATGCAAATTAATTTATAAGAAACAGGGCAAATTTTCATTGAGGGTAACAGCTTCCTTAGCTGCCCACTTTATTCCTGTGAGAATGTGTGTGGAGAGGGAATAAGAGAAATGATGCCTAAGTACCTCTCCATTTAGAAATATGTGGAACCACTGAGTAAGAGCAAGGCTTCCCCAAATCATTCTAGTATAACACTAATCCTTGGATATGTTCCAAAGGGGGAAATGTACTTTACAGAATACATATATGCATGCAATAACAGTTGATGAAAACAGGCTGTGGATTTGAAGGAGAGCAGGGAGGGGTATATGATATGGTTTGGAGGGAAGAAAGGAAAGGGAGAATGTAATTAAAATACAATTAAAAAAATAAACAAATTTAGAGAAGAATGAAGCTGAAATTTCCCTCTTTGGTGTATGGAACACATGGGAAAACATCAACAGTTTGAAACAATCCTGTTATTAAAAACCTTTGGTTTTAACCTCATTGTCCTCATTGTCTCTAAACTTGTGGTGCATCTCTATCTTTCCACTCCATATAGTTGAGTATATGGGGTATCTTCATTTGCTTTTAGTTTGACTTTTGTTCTTTGTTTTTGGTGCTAGGTGTTGAATGTGGGGCATCCTAAATACCAGGCAAGCCCTCTCTCCTACTGAGCCCCTCTCCAGCTACTGCTTTTAGGGTTGTGATTTTTTTCCTACTCTGACAGGCAAGGAAAAATAGAGCTATGATACATGAAAAATAATCTTGTATATACTATCAACATTTATTTTTTTCACATAAATAAAAATTACTTTCTACTGGATTTTGGAGACAGAATAGTGTGAAGATTAGTCTGCCAAAAGTAATATTTGGAATAGGCTGACATTTATAATCTATTTCATTAAAAACATTTCTAGAGAAAATTATTAATCTTGCTTCGTCTTCTTTCTCTTTCAGTACAAGTACCAGTAATTCTAGATTTGTGAGCTAATATTTGCACATAGAGATTCATTATCATTGATTTGTGGCCAGTTGAATCATAATCTTCCAAAAAGACAGCCTTTTCCCTTTCCTTTGGGTTGGCAAGATGCACCGTTATGCAGATGAATGCTCTCACACCACACCCCCGCGCCCCCCCCCCCCCCACAGAAACACACACATACTCACTAATGATGATGAGACATTTTTTATTCTGGATAAACTTTATAAATTTGCATTAAGACTAGCAGAAATTGAGATATTTATACGAGCATACTTGGGTATTGGTTTGGCCCTCAGGAAATCCGAAAGTAAACATGGTGTTTCAAGGGTTATTAAACCTAAGATACTTAGTGAAGTTTGCTTTAACAAAATAAATCTTAAACAATCTATGACTATGTTTCTAATAAACAGCTATTAGACACATGTAACTGCTCAAATTAAAATTGAGCAAAGCAAGTCATTAGTTTTTCTAGTTACATTTCAAGTGTTCAGTAGTCAAAGGTTGCAAGAGGCTGCTGTAATGGAAAGATGACAGAACACTTCATCTTTTCTGAAAAAAGGGCGAATCCAATGGACATTTTTTTTTCTGATTCACATATGAAAGACAAAAAACTGCATTGGTGATTATTAGTCACTTCATTTAAATCAGTCTCACTGAGATATGAGATGCTTTATTAAGTAGCTGTATAGTCTATGGGGAAGAATATTGTGTTGGGAGCGAGGATGACTGGAGTTTGTCCCAAACATAAACTCTTGCTTATGAGAAAATCCTTTAATGTCTTTATCTTGACCTGCAAAGGCTAAAACTCTGAGTCATCTGCAGAACAGAGTTAGCATTAGGAGCCTGGCAACTGTTCTTAGGAAAATCTGTTTATGAAGTTGGCCCTTGGCTGGCATCTGTAAACTTGTCCTTTTGGAGACTACCCATCATTTTCTCATAGAGCGGCTTACTTACCAGAAATGCTTGTGCAGTTGATGATATAGCTTCTATATGGCTTATGTGGAACACCCGCTGTCCTTCTGGGAGTCTGGAGTTTGTGTTCATGCTAGGCAGAAGGTATCTACATGACTAGTCCCCATAAAAGCCTCTGCTCTGGGTTTCTAATAGGCTTGCCTAGAAGACATTTGACACTTATCACAACTTATTGCTGAGGGAATGAAGTGTATCCTGCGTGTGTCTGCTGGGAAAGACCCTTGGAAGCTCATGACTAGTTTTCCTCCAGCTTTGCCCCAACATGCCTTTTCTTTTACTGATTTTGTTTGTATCTCTTTTCGATAATAAATCATAATCATGGGTATGACTATGCAACCAAGTTCTGTGAGCCTTTCCAGCAAATCACCAACCCTGTATCTGGTCTTGGGGACCCTCAGAACATTGCACAACAATGTTGAAAGGGAATTGTAATGTCTAAAACTTGAGAACAGGTTGGAATCCAAACACAGCAACATATGTCTGCAAATTGTTATAAAAACTGTAGTGATACTGGGGAGAAAGAAAAGAATTGTACAGATTTTTAAAAATATGCTGAAAAATATGTTTTTAAAGTGACCATAAAAAGCTGTGTGTGTTTGAATTTATTAATTCTAGAATATTTGAAGTATAATGGTGTGACTTTGCTTATTATAACTAGGAACACTTAGAATTTCAATGGTGTACCTGGGTTAGAGGGAAGACACAATGTCACGAATAAAACCAAACCAAAGCAAAACAAAGCCGGAGGAATCCATGCAGTTTACATCCATAGGAAACTTCAAGCACCATCAGGAAATGTGAGCTGGAGTGGTTAAGATAAGACTCACAGTGGAACAAAACAGCAGTCATACTTCCCTGGACTCAGTTTAAAGAAACCAGAAAGTCTTTTGACCAGGTCCCTGGATGTGAATCCATCTTTCTATTGCAGGCTTAAGTGACAGAGGATCTTAGACCTGAGATATTTGGGTGGATCTTGGTAGGAACTAAGAAATATGGCCTTGGCTTCTAGCACTCTGAGTGGGAGCATTTATAAAGTATCGCCTTGCAGTGAGTGCTCTCCTTGCTCAAACATCATAATCTTTACACAAACATGAAAATCTATCATTTTCCTTGGTAGTACGGTTCAGCCATCTCCAAATTCCAAATGTTGACTCTCTCCTTTTTCTAGCTATATTTCACATAGGCTTGATTTCCTAGGGTGGTGCCCAATGAGAGTGCCCGAGTCTTCCTTCTGTCTTCTCTTCAACCACCCATCAGTCTTTATCCACATGACCAGTTCTGGAAGGTTTATATGGAAGTCCTGAGGGTATCAGAACAAGTGTGGCCTGGAGTTCAGGCTACTAGGCACTGCCCAAAGATTGTTCTCCTTCCTGAAGAGTCCCATAAAAGAATACCAAGGTGGAGAAAATAAAGCCAAACTTCATGGGCGGTAAAATAGCATAGGGTTAAGATTCTAGATGTATAAAAGCATATGTCTTACTTCAACTTATATACTTTCTATGTATTTATGTGTGGCTGTAGGCAATTCATCACCCCAAGCCTTGGTTTCTTCATTGGTATAATGGAATAACAACAGCAACCAACTTACTGATGTGAAAACTAAATGAGTGAATACACGCAAATGACACTGAACACCTAACAAGCAGTGCGTTACTATGGTAACTAATCTTCATCTAGACTGAGACACATTTGAAGATGAAGAGGGACATCATCTGGAATCCCGCTAGAACATCAGTCGTCCTATAATTGTCAGTGTTCACTCTTCGTATTTTCAACTTTCCTTGAAAGGAAACTTACATTTTGAAGAAGCCAGCTCTTCCACAGACTATAAACTTACCAACAACTTCTCTGGAAGTCTGTAGAAGTCAGAATATGAGAAGAGATAAACTATACCCTGTGATAGGCTCTGGTTGAAGGCGAGTTCCTCCGGGCATCAGAGAGCTGTATCATCTTTGTATGAGATTGGGGACACAAAGCTTTTGAGGACAGTAGTAACTCTTAACACACCTGGGAAGCCTCGTGTTCCAAAGCATGTGGAGTGGGGACCCAGGCAACTTTAACTGAAGTTAAGTTGCATTAGCTTCACATTGGCCAGACAGTTATCAGAGCTGCTAACACTAAAGCAGGCATAAGGCAGCTCAATTTGCCATGTGTCTGGACTGGCTACCTTTTATGAGGGTGGGTGTGTTTATTTTTTTTCTAAAATTACTTTAAAACTATGATAGCTAGATTTCCATTGCTACAACAAATTGCTGAGACAGTCAACTTACAGAGAGAAAAGATTCAGGTTTGCCCACAGTGTAGAGATTCTAACCTATGACTGAATGACCTTATCTCTCTGGGTCTGTGGTAAGGCAGCATATTACGATAGAAGCAAAGACCAGAGAAAGAACTCTTACCTCAGAGTCAGTAAGCAAAAAAGAAAGAGGAAGGGACTTGAGGCCCACTTTATCCTTCCGTCAAAACTTTCACAGTGGCATGAAGGCCTAATATGAGGTTGCACCTACCTCTCAGCCCTGCCACAGGCTGGGGACCAAGCCTTTATTACACAGGCCCCTAGAGACATTTCAGATCCATAGCAAAAGTGATCAAGTGTTCTGTAGTAGCTCAAATGATCTCACTTGGTAAATATTGTTTCTTTTGGAGTATTCTAACCCCAGATGTCATTTGTATGTCTTTGTTTTGGTTCTCATTTAACAATGACAGCAACTGTTTTTCTTCTTTCTATCTGGTTCTCTCATCTAATTTATGGTCAGCACTGGACGGGGGGCTGATGGGGACTAACTCTTCTTAGGTGACAAGGCTCTTCCGAGTGGATTCGCTTTCAAGGACAGGATGATGGGGACATTGAAACAGGAAGGAAATTAACAGTCTGAACCTAAGGAAAAACCAAAGTATACCAAGGGTGCGTGTTCAAACCTTGGCTCTCTGCCAAGTCAAGTCTGGTTGAGCAGCATCTATATATGCTTCTGTATTTTCTTCTGAAATTTTGCTTTGAAGATAGATAACCTATAGAGTTAAACAGATGATAGACAGCCTAAGTGTGGCTCATGTTCAAAGATGAATGAATGTCAAATATGAGTGTTTGGGGGTGGGTTTAAGAATATGGTAGAAAAATAAAACTTTACAAATTTTAAAATACTGTACATTAACTAAGCTATTAGTCAAAAATTTAAAAACCAAATGCTCACAAACATTTCTTAAATATGTGCATGTAAAACTAGCTCATTTGTATCTATAAATTGCCATTCATTATGTCACAGATTTAGTTAGTTGTATTTTATGTGAAATTGTGCTTCATTCTTTGAACAATAAAATTTAGAAGTCTTATATCACATAGTTCATGACCTGAGCCATGTACCATTGCTTGATACTGACTGAGTCTGTACTCTGCGTGCAGGATATGTGATGTATAATTCTCCATACCTTCCTGCACATATTTTGCTTTTGATCTTCATAACAGTCCAATGAAGTAGGTATCATTATTGCCTCTGAGGTACAGGGAATTTATATTGCTTTCTCTGGGTCTCACAGCCAGTAAGTGAAAGAGCAAAAGTTCAAACTCCAGAGCTCACAGCCATAACTCTTGTTCAATTCTAACCTTGGCACCATTGCCAGAAAGAGGTTTGAATCCGAACACATATCTCATTAATGCTAAATGCTTCATGATTTAATCCATGACACAACAAAGGCACATGGAGGCAAGAAGCCATGAAATGTGGCTTTTGTTGAACTGATTCACAGGTCTAATGTGGATTTCAAATAACTTGTGTGTGTTTATGAGTATTTATATATTATTTGTGTCAGCTAGAAAAAGAACCAAGTATTAAGTATCAGGACCAAAGCCAAGTAAATTGAAGATGTCAGAAATATCTAAAAGCTCAGGATGAATTACATGGGTTCTTTAGAGCACCCTGGGGTACTTCCAGAAGATGTTTCTAGCTCAGCTCTCAAGGCAATAAACTCTGTGTAAGTCATCAAATAAATAAATGTAGCACTGCATATTTTTATTCTGCTTTGTTTGAGAAATGGTTTTTTCTCAGAGAAGCAGACCTTTTACACGTGACATTGGATTGTAGTCTATTGCTTTTAAACCGACCAGGGCCTTGGAGGTTTACAAAAAACCTACATACTTAGATAAGCAGACATATTCCTTGAATAAGTCATCTTGAACTGTGGATTCTAAACATGTCTGTGGGGCAATATTCTTTCTTAGCCAGGGTTTACTGCAGATGAAAGCTGAGGAGCTCTGGCTGAGGGAAGAGGGGCGGGTGTGGTGGCCTGGAGCTTCCAACAGCTGGGGATTTTCCCATCTTGTACACTTAGAGCTCTGGGAGGCATCCATGTGACTGGTCCAAGGCACCCCCGTCACACAGTTTGGAAGCCATGATCTAAAAGTCAAACACAACAATGTGTGGCAACAAGGTAAATTGAAAATTAAGGAAATTATAAAATGTAAGGAAGCAAAATTTCAAGTAGACTTGAAGGACGCTATTAAGTTTGATTTATACATATTTCTAAATGAAAGCTTTGTGTTGCTGAATCAAATTATGCCCATTAAAATATTCTCTTGTTGTTTTAACCTTTCTGAAGAAATAATATCCCTGCATTAACTGATAAGCAAAATTTAAACTAAATCTCTTCAGTGTCACAGAGGTGTCAGATCACCACTGGGATTTTATGGAGGTTGAGGAAGGAGATTAACTAGAAATCCTGTGGACTTAGCGCTCCCCCTCTCACTGTCCACGTGTCTTTGAACTGTGGGCCTTCACAGCCTTTAGGGTCCTGGTTTCCTAAGGCAATCATAGAAGATCATAGCTATCTGTAGTTGGAAAGCTATGAGTTCTTATCTTTTAAGAAAAGGATTATTTAAAATAAATTTGAATCAACTAGTGTATGGAATTTCAAAGCTCACAGGTGAATCCAGTCACGGCTTATTTTTAATTTTTATGAGTAGCAGGTGGAGAGGGCACAAACTTGGGGAAAATGAGTTCTTCCTTCTGCACTGGTAATGAGGGGAGAATACAGTTGTAATAAGGTCATTGTAGTTTAAAATTGCGTCCCAGGGTGGCAGTAGGAGTCCAAGGGGATGTGCTTATCCTATTCTCAATTGCGATTAAGAATTTGGAGTTGAGAATAAAGGAGGAATACCTTGAAACCAGAGTACTTCTTTCTAGGAGCGTACTTGAACAGACCAATCTCTCCACTCAGCTTTTCACCCAGAAAACACTATTTTTTTCACCAATTAAATCAGTGGTTCTCAACCTGTGGGTCACAACCCCTGGAGGGGTTGAATAAACCTTTCACAGGGGTCACATAGAAAATATCCTGCATATCAGATATTTACATTGTGATTTATAACAGTGGCAAAATTACAGTGATGAAGTAGCAATGAAATAATTTTATGGTTGGAGGTCACCATGACATGAGGAACTTTATTAAAAGGTCACAGCGTTTTGAGAAACCCTGAATTAAATGAATTAAAAAAAGCAAAGTGCTGAGAACAGTATAGTGAAAGCTTAATTAAATTTGGCGGACATTTTGTCAATGTTAGGTTTTCTAAGGTTATTATGGCCAGCTAACGTATGCACACAGCTATGAACACAAAAATTGAAACCAACTTTTCAGCATGCAGATATATTTACGAAAGTTCATCTTGCGGCACATGATGGTGGTACACAACTTTAATCCAAGCACTCTGGAGGAGAGGTGGGTAGCTTTATGTGAATTTCAGGACAGCCAGGGCTGTGGAGAGAGATCCTGTCTCAAAAAAAAAATGCTATTTCTTTGTGCTGGCTTCAGCAGCACAAAGCTGGAATACACTAAAATTGGAATATTGGCAATCTCTACACAAGGATGGCATGCAAATTCATGAAGTATTTCATATTAAAAGAAAAGTTGATCTTATATTAGGTTATAAGAAATAACCATCAATTCCAAGCAGTTGGTAAAAGGAACCTTTAATTTGCTGAACACACAGTAAAACTGACTGTCATAAGAAAGCATACTAAAATGTCTCATATGTTTAGAAAGTCACAAGGAATTCAAATAATTGACTGGTTAAAAGTACTATAATGAAAAATAGTGTTATATACTTAAAGTATTGTGAAATGTTTATAAAAAAGGTATGGGCTAAATAATCAGGAGTGACTTTATATATAAAACATAAAAGAAAAGGTGGAAAATGAGCAAGTCAAGCATTTTCCTGTATCATGTAGTAAAAGAATAAAAGAGTCAAAATGGCAAAAGTCCAAAGATGAGAGTAGTAAAAGATAAAGAGCAAACACTCAAGAAATAGGAAATATCATGATGGTCAACAATCCCAACCATCACATTAAAGGAAATAAAATTAATCAAAATGCAAAAAGAAGCAACATTGAATAGACTAACAACCAGCAAACTATTCAGTCAATAATCACAGCTCGCTCCTGTTTATCTCACTCAAGTTCTATCAAAGAGTCTTAGAAAAGCTTTAAGCCACAGATAGTTTTGACATTATACTTTCTAAAGTATAGAAGGAAAAAGTTAATTAACTTAATTTTTAAAGCTGCTATAACTTTATACTCTTGATACTCAAACTATAAGAAAGAAAAAAAGGAACAAAAAGGCTAATTATCAAGTTCACGTATTATGTTGAAGACATAAATGATTTGCTCTATGTGCAAATGCAGTGGACATGGAAATAACAATGCACATCTGAAACAGCCTTTTTGCCCTTATTTCAGAAGTCCCAAATCTGTTTTTAGAGGAATCAGAGAAGTCTACTGTTGACCTTCAAGGACCTAAGAATCTGAATGCCATTCTTCTGGTGGTTCAAAACTTCTTAGATCTATTCTGAGCATATGAAACACAGAAGAAACTAATGAAAGTTACAGGACATATTTGATGATATTTGCTATATGAACATGCATATTAATACTTAACACATGCATATGGGCATATTTAAATTATTTGTAATAACAGATCACTATTACTATCATTTTTGTTCCTAGTCTTTCAGTCTGTTTTCTGATCTCATAACAATGAACAAAGGACACAAAGATGAAATTCAGAAAAGAGAAGTCATAGCTAGTCACCTATGCCAGCTAAGTAATGAAAAAAATTACAGCTGAAGTAATAGTAAAACAGAACTCCATAAAAAAAATGGGTTAGCAATACCCATTACCAAGAACTGCAAAACAGTTGCCCAAGATGTAGAAAATAAGTGATGGAGGTGGGTCCAGCTCTAAATAAGCCACTTATACCTCCTCCTCTAAGGCTCAGGGAACACTGGAGAAGAGGGGTGCGAAGTATGTGAAGCCAAGAAGATAGGATGAAGAGTTGTGAAATACAATTCCTCAGACTCAATATAACCATCGCAATCAAGTGACATCAACTGTGGTCACCTGCACTGGATTTACAATGGACCAACCCTATGAACAATAGTCAAGGAATGAGAAGATACTCATATGGACTCTCTACTATTGTGGATAGACTCTGAGAAAGGGGAAATAATTATGTACTCACTGCTGAACTCACCACTCTCTGACAGATACTCCAAGTCTACAGTCCTACAGATGACCAAGGCTAATCTTGGTAGGTCACAAAACAAAATGAATAGACATGATTCCGAGAGACAGATTTGTGGATAAGGAGGAGGGAACATAAGTGTGGTAGGGAGGTGAGAGGTGAGAATGGACAGTATGGAAGATATGCATATGTGAAACTGAAAAAAAAAATATCAGTGATTTAAAAGAATTTGAAAGCTCTCTGGGGATGGTGGCACTTGACCATAATCCTGGTACTTCAGAGGTGGAGGCCAGGGGACTGAGAGTCTGAGACAAGTCTGGGCTACAAAGCAAGTTGTAGGTGACCTTGGGCTACACAGCAAGACCCTGTCTCAAAAATAAATAAAATAACCTCTGAAAATTCTAAACGTTTAT
Source organism: Peromyscus nudipes (assembly GCA_902168325.1). Classification (NCBI taxonomy): domain Eukaryota; kingdom Metazoa; phylum Chordata; class Mammalia; order Rodentia; family Cricetidae; genus Peromyscus; species Peromyscus nudipes. The sequence goes on from CABHPH010144458.1 coordinate 19,348, forward strand.
GATCTGAAAATATGAAGGGAAGACTTAAAGGAAAAGGGGACTCCTAGAGCACTGAAAGGAGCGTAAATTTTGGAATGTAATCTGACAACAGTGTCATTAGAAATATACGCATGTGGCAATCTAGCAGCTCCATTTTTGGTGTGTAACCCAGAGGATCTGTTGGCATGTATGCACAGAAAGACACTTGTAAATAGCATAACACCGATTTTAAAAGACTGAAAAATACCTGAATACATGTCAATAGAAGAGTGAATAAATAATGCAGCGTATAATGAAAGAGATGATCATAATTAAGAGAGAAGAGCTATGTATACATGGTTTAATATTGATAAATCAAAAAATCTAATAGGTGAACAGTAACACATATACGCAAGGATAAAATAGTTCAATGTATTGTATTCAGTTATTTCCATCTGGAATGACTCTGAACTCTGTGAAGACAAAACAATAAAGGTAATAGGAGAACAAAAAAGCAGTATTAAATGGGCTCAGCAGGTGATATTTATATAATTACTCATTTATAGGTATATATGCAGCATAATAACTAATGGAAAGGAAACCATGTGTTTGAGAGGGAGATGGTGGCCACAAGAAGTGTGGAGAAAGAAAATGATGTAAATACACATATACTAAATTTAAAAATATATAAAAAACCAAACCCCCTGATTTCTACCAAAATAACAGAGATTTCCTGTGGAGATAGATGTAGCAGAATATGACTAGGGATAAAAATGTAAACTTCTTCAGTAATATGTTATTTCTCAATAATGAGAATATTATCAGTAGACATAAAGGCTACATCAACAGAGCTAATGTAGAAACATTCAGATGTCTTCATTTGTTAATTATTACATGTGATAGATCGGGGGGTGGTCTATGCTACTGTTTGTAATTTTCCATATTAAAATGGGTGAAGAAGCTGAGCATGGTGCTGTACTCTTGTAATTCTATAACAGAGGAGGCAGAGACAGGAGAATTGTTGCAAAGTTGAAGTCAACTTGGTTTGCATAGCTAATTCCAAGCCAGCCAGGGATACATAGTAAGATGCTATCACAAGCAATTGAGCAACAGGTTGTTCCAGTGTAAGCAACTCACTCTGTGTCTGTAAGTGAATGAACTGTGGGAGGGATTGTATGCTTGGGATCTGAAGTATCCCACAAAGGCTCATATGTTAAAGTCTTACAGGCTTATGGAACCACTGGGAGGTGGAGTATAATGGAAAGAAGGTAGGTTATTGGAGGTACACTCTTGTTTCTTTTGTGCGTGTTGATATGTAGTGTGTGTGTGCATGTGTATGTGTGGTTAAGCACCTGTGCATGCACATGTGGAGGCTATAGATTGACATCAGGTGTCTTAATCTATCACTCTCTACCTTATTTTTGAGACTGGGCCTCTCTCTCTCTCTCTCTCTCTCTCCCCTTCCTTTATTTTTTCTTTAAGAACTTTTTATTCATTTGACATACCTACCACAGATTTTCCTCTCATCCCTCCTCTCACTCCCCCCGCAGTCTACTCCCCGCATCCCCTCCTCCAAAAGAGTAAGGACTCCCACGGGGAGTCTGCAAAGCCTGGCATATTTGAGACTGGGTCATTTTTTTTTTTTTTTTTTGGTTTTTCGAGACAGGGTTTCTCTGTGTAGCTTTGCGCCTTTCCTGGAACTCACTTGGTAGTCCAGACTGGCCTCGAACTCACAGAGATCCGCCTGGCTCTGCCTCCCGAGTGCTGGGATTAAAGGCGTGCGCCAACACTGCCCGATGAGACTGGGTCTTTCTTACTAAACCTTGGGCTCATGGCTTAGGCTTGGCTGGCTGGCCATCAAGTTCCTCCTGGCTCCCTTTTCTCCCAGTGTTAGGGTTATAGGTACAACTGGCTTTTGTGTGAGTGCTAGGGAGTTGAATTCAGGTCTTCACGCTTCTGAGCAAACCCTTCCTCTACAGAGCTATCTCTCCAGCCTGGGGTGGAGTGATCTTGAAGGGAATATTGGGACACAAACCTTCAACTCTCAATTGTCTCTCTCCTTTCTGGCTATCATAAGATGAGTAGCTTTGTTGTACCACATTCCCCATGACATACTATTCTTCTTTTATGCAGGACCAAAAGCAATATTGCCAAACGACCATGGATTGACAGTGTAAAACCATGAGCTATGGTGATATTTTATTTGTGCTGAAATGTGATTTTTTATTTGTATGTTAATAAATAAAGTTTGCCTGAAGATCAGAGTTCATAGTGAGCCATAAACAGAAGTCAGGTGGTGACACACACCCTTAATCTGATCACATGGCTGATGGGAATGTTGTTCTGTATGCTATGAATGTGTGTTGTTCTGATTTGGTTGATAAATAAAATGCTGATTGGCCAGTAGTCAGTCAGGAAGTATAGTATAGGTGGGATAAGCAGACGAGGAGAATTCTGGGAAGAGGAAGGCTGAGTCAGGAGTCACCAGCCAGACACAGAGGAAGCAAGATGTAAGGCAAAACTGAGAAAAGGTACCGAGCCACATGGCTAAATATAGATAAGAATTATGGGCTAATTTAAATGGAAGAGCTAGTCAATAGTTAGCCTTAGCTAATGTCCTAGCAGTTTTAATTAGTATATGCCTCTGTGTGTTTACTTGGGTCCAAGTGGTCGCAGGGCTGTGGGAGCCAGGCAGGACCAGGATAACTTCAGCTACAGATGGCAGGCAATCTCTGTGTGGTCAAGGACACAGCCAAGCGTGGTGACACATGCCTTTAATCCCAGTACCAACCATAGAGACCTAGAGGTTTGTATAGACAGGCAGTAATGAGGAAGTGATGTGGCTGGGCTTAGAGCCAATGAGAAGGCAGAACAAGAAGGCAATAAAAGCACAGGTTAGACAGGAAGAAGCTCTCTCTTGGGAAACTACGAAGTGATGGTAAGCTAAGGCTACTTGTGGCTATTTGCCATTTCTCTGATCTCTTTGGCTATTACTCCTGTATTTGGCTCTGTGTTTCTTATTTAATAAGATTGTTTAGAAATTCATCTACAATGAGCCACAATATATCTTTTCTCATTGCAATTATCTCAGGTATATTGTCTGTAATAGAAAGCCGAGTATCACAAGGACTCTACTTGCCTACATCATTATAACCTTACAGAACACATCCCAGGTAGTCAGCACATTTTCTTCCCTTGTTTTATCTTTCTCAGGAAGAAAATCACTTGCAGGGGCCAGTCTGCATAATAAAAGAGGAGCACCAGGCCCAGAGTACTTGTTTACTTAATATATCATCACCATATGAATTTTCACATGTTAATGCTAAACAAGAGAACTTTTTTATATCAGGCTTAAACTGTGATGATAATTATATGACCTCAGTATAATAAGTAAAACTGTTTTTAATAAGGTTTGAAGGATATAAGCCCAGACCAAAACATTTGATATTCTTAGATATGGAATCCTTTAGACTGGGAATTAATATTGGAGCCAAGTACCATTATTTAAAAATATTTTTTAATACAATGATGTGTGTGTGTGTGTGTGTGTGTATGTATGTTTGTGCAATTACACATGTGTGGAGGTCAGAGGATAATTTTCAGGAATCAGTTTTATTTTCCCACTGTTAGTCAGGATCAAACTCAAGTCATGAGGTTTGGTGACAGGCACCGTTACCTACTGAGCCATTTCATTGATTTCTCATGTATCATTACTGAACAGTTTTTGAGTCCTTTAGATGCTCAACTTTCTATACTAGGGTCTTTTCTTAGCATTGTGTCTGGGAGTCTTGTACTTGATAGTCTTATATCAATTATCATTAAAACAAAATGTGCAAATCTAATATATCACACAAAAGTTTTTCCATCTCTTGTGCTCTACTTAGTTTTTCAGGTTTAAGAAAAACACAGAATAAAATATTCAAACCACATGGTGCCTTAGAGTGAGTCTTGACAGCCGGACACTGAGTCAGTTTACTTTAAAAGGAATCAAAAGGAACTGAAACAAAATCAATTTGCAATGCATTAATGATCGTGTGATTAAATTGTTCCATGTTTCACAAAACCATTTGAAGTCCTGAGCAATCTGTTGTGTAATAGAAAGTGCTTTCTAAATATCACAGTGTTTTAATTAAGACTTTTTGTGCTATTCCCTTTATACACATTAGAGAATTTGTGTGCCCTCAACCCCTTTTGGATCCAGCTCTGTTGTGTCTTGAACATCATTATTTTCAGTAGAACTGAGAGGAATGTTCTTTGATGAGCCAGTATCTCAAAGACTGGGTCCTTCATGGTTATCTTCTATAGCTGGAGGTTTTCCTGGGTCCCGCCTGGTCCTGTAGCTGCTCAGACCCAAGTAAACACACAGAGGCTTATGTTATTTACAAACCATATGGTCTATGGCAGGCCTCTTGCTAGCTAACTCTTATATCTTAAATTAACTCATAACTATTAATCTATGTATCGCCACATGTTCCGTGGCTTTACCTGCGTCCCATTACATGTTGCTCCTTGGGCAGCTGGCTTGTGTCTATTCCCTTCTGCCTTTCTTCTTCCTGTCTATCTGCTTGTATTTCCTGCCTGTCTCTAAGCTGCCTTGCTGTAGCTTCATTTATCAACCAATTAGAGCAACACATATTCACAGCATACAGAAAGACATCCCACAGCACTTTCTCTTTTCTGTCTAATCAAAAAAAAGAGAGTTTAACTTTAACATAGTAAAATTACATATAATAGAACAGTTATCAAGCAGGAATTATAATTACAATATCTAGTCCATTCATATTTGGAAAAATTAAAGAAAATATTCTATCTATCCTATATTTATGAGTCTAAAGTTTCATATCTAATTTATCTTTATTGTAACCAAGGAACATTGTAACTATCTAGTCTTCAATTACATCAAAGATCCCAGAAGGATATAATATTACCTAAGTAAACAGGAAATGCATTGTAAGCAACTTCCAAAATTCTGGAAATTACAGAGACAGCTGACTGCCTGGACAGCCATCCAAAGCCCTTCTGTAATGTTGAGGCATCCATCTTAGCCTATAGGCCTAGAGTCTCTCAGTCGCTTCTCCCCGTGTCCTGCAGAATGCCTGGCATTCTCTTTCTGTGTGCTGTGAATATGTGTTGGTTTGATTGGTTGATAAAGACAATGCTGATTGGCCAGTAGCCAGGCAGGAAGTATAGGCAGGGTAAGCAGATGAGGAGAATTCTGGGAAAAGGAAGGGCTGAGTCAAGAGTAGTCACCAGTCAGACACAGAGGAAGCAAGATGACAAGGCAGAACTGAGAAAAGGTACCAAGCCATGTGGCTAAATATAGATAAGAATTATGGGTTAATTTGAGTGTAAGAGCTAGTCAGTAAAAAGCCTGAACTAATGGCCAAGCAGTTATAAATAATGTTAAGTCACAGAGTGATTATTTCATAAGCAACTGTGGATCACGGGGCCTGGAGGGTTTGGAGAAAATCATCTGACTACAAATGGCACCCAGACATGGTGACAAGAGTTTCCACCTAAAACTTGAGAGAACGTAAAAAAAAATTCTAAAACGGAGCTAAAACCGGCTTCCTAAATGTATCTCTCAGGCCAGCCACAGCCTGTGGGTTTGAGCTACACTGTAGTGGGTTCTCATCATGTGGGCTTGACCTGCAATATGGTGAATTCCTGCCCTGGTACACAGAGGAGTCTCTAAGCTGTGCAGTATGCTGTGTGGTGGATTTAGCTTTTGCTAGTTGAAAAAAAAAGTTTCTGGGCTATACGTTGCTGGATGCAGGCATGGACCCATTGCCTCCCAGAGTCAGCAGAGAGCATGGCTCCCATAGCTGGAAGTGAATTACCTCTGCCATGTTGAAAAGTTGAGATAGGTGGAGTCAGCAGCCAAGGCTGCAGCTTCAGTACTAGCCACTGCAGTTTAAAGCAACAGATTCACAATAAGGCAGATTCAGATGGAATAAGACTTTAAATGGCTTACAGTGTATGTAAAGATGTATGTAGGCTTGGAAGATAGAGGAAAATGAATATGGACATAGTTTTAAAAAATAAAGTCTTTAAAGAGACAGTAAAAGTAATATAAAAAATAAGCCACATAAAGATGGATATTACACAGAGAATCTGGATTGTGTTGTCTTTGGGATTTTTAACTGGAGAGAGAAATTTGATTATAAAGGCTGCTGAGTTAAAGCAATATGTACATTTTAAAGGTATCGACTTCAAAATTTATGTCTAAGGATACGTTGCTTTGGAAAAGAGGTTCTGCTTTTGTTTACACAGAAGATGAGAACCTATGGATTATTTCTAGGCTAATATGGTTTAATTAGTCAAGTCCACCTGAGAGGTCTCCAGATGATCCAACATCCAGAATGGCAAAGATATTTTGTAGTGTGAAATCATGGTCAGCAATGTCAACTTGTGAGCCATTCCTGGAGATTACTTAACACCTGCTATGTGATTGACAAGGCTTGCTCTTCTTGGTATACCTCATCTTGACTTCTGTTCTCATAAAACTTCATGAATAGATTCTGGGGGAAGATAGAAAGATACTTATGACTTTAATTTTCTAGTCTTGAGGATGACCTCAAGATTTCAGAGGCTAATTGATAGTGGAGGGTAAATGACTTTCCTCTTCTAAATATTCAATGTGTCTCTTGCTACTCCTAATAGTTCAGCTTTCATCTTAATGTAGTGATCATTCTTATGTCTTGGAATTTCATAGACTTAATGATTTACCACTTTCAGAGGGACTTGGTCTAAACATCCATGGCAGAAGCACTCACAGCTGAAGCTGAGTTAAGAGTAAAGAGGTCAAGAGGATAAGCTTGGGTTGTAAATAAACCGAGCAACCTCTGAGTTGTTACTGTAAAGATTTATATGATGTTAAGGGCTATGAGGAAGCTCACGCTATGCCAGTATTTCACTAGGAGCTGATGTGTTTGATTGGAAATTTTTTGCACCTCAACTCCTTCTGTGAAGATCAAATTCTTTTTCCTTATGAAGGATGAAGTAGATCATGGATGCATCTTGACTCTAACAAAATCAAATGTATTTAAGGGTAAGCATGTCTCTTTAGTCTTCCTTAGATTTTGATGTGTAAAGTGAGCAATACTTATTGGTGGAAGTATTAAGGCAACTCTATGTAGTTAAAAGGGAGGTTTATTGCGGGGGCTTGGTGGGACCTGGAGAGAAGCTCTCCAGCTACAAATGGTGCCCAACGGGTTGGCAAGAGTTTCCACCTAAAACCCGAGAAAAAGGATTCTAAAATGGAGCTAAAAACAGTTCCTAGTTGTCTCTCCCAAGTTAGCGGCAGCCTGCGTGTTTGAGCTACTATCTACTATGGCGGGTTCCTGGCATGCGCACTCGACCTACAGTATGAGGCACATTACGCTGTCTGGTGGATTTAGCCGTTGCTAGTACAAAACAAAAAAGGAGGTTTCTAGGCTGTATGCTGCTTTCATAGAAGCATAGACCCACTATTTTTGAGAGTTGATGGCTCCCAGAGCTGGTGGAAAATCTACCACTGCCATGTTGGAAAGCTGAAGTGGGCAGAGCCATCAGCCACAGTGCCGTTTCAGTCTTAGAATGCTGCAGTTTAAAGCAATAGGTTCACAATAAGACTGATTCAGATGAAATAGTTTACAATGTATGTAAAAATGTACGTAGGCTTGAAAGAGAGAGAAAAAGGAATATATACAGTTATATAAACAAATAGATAGTTTTTAAAAATAAAGTCTTTAAAGAGACAATAAAGGTAATATAAAAAATAAACCACATAAAGATGGCTATCACACAGAGAATCTAGATTATGTTCTCTTTGATATTCGTAACTGAAGAAAAACATTTGATTGTAAAGCTGTTGAGTTATGCCAAAATGTATATTTTAAAGGTACCTTGACTTCAAAATTTGGGTATAAGGATATGTCGCTTTGGAAAAGAGGCTCTGCTTTTGTTTCCACAGAAAGCCAGAAGCTATGGATTTGTTCCAGTTTAAGATACATCAGGTTTGTCCAGCCAAGACCCCCTGAAAGGTCTCCAATGACACCAAGGCCCAGATGATCCAACATCCAGAACCATTTCAAGGCAACTGGCTCAGACAATACACCCTCACGGACTACTCCATAATCCTAAAATTTTCTTTGTGTCCCCATAAGATACAGTGCCCCTTCCAGCAGGAAGTAGTAAGAGAAGCTACGCTCAGATTCCCAAATATACCAAGCTGGCTTTAGAGATGGAATCGGCTCACTCCCTCTCTAAACCCAGGCATATTGCTTAAAAAAAAAAAAGGTTAAGAGATTCTTGTGTCCCAAATCAGAAGAGCCCCCTGGTGTGGGACAGAGAAAAATCAATATTTTTATTTAAAACAGGTTGATTATAAATACAATCTCTTTCTAAAGAAGAAAAGGGGATATGATATAGATATGATAGGATAAAAGGGTAAATTGCTGAACCTATTTTAAAGAGCAACAACTTGTTTGAAATGTTTTACATTGTTATGGATTTTAGTTTATTGATACAAATTTAAAGTTAATTTTGTTATACTATGTGTATATTTCTACTCTTGTTTAAGGTATTATGTTTGTATAGCTCATTTAAAATTGTAATGGAAAATTAAGAAATAGATTAATAATTAGTCATCTATGATAGTCATACTTGTAGCCATGTTAGTTAAGTCTTCTAGGTATACATAGATATATTTCAGATAGATAGGTAGTCTTCAAATACTTCAAAGACCTACAGAATATGGCATTTAAAATGTTTTAAAAATTTAGACTTTTTGGACAGTGAGACATGTCTGCTCCTGGCAGCACTGATTTACTTCAGAGAGGAGGATGGGCATCAAAGACACTCTATATGGAGTTTATCTTCACCTTGGCAAAAATAGCCATTTGGGCAAAAAACTGTTCTTGCCTGGACTGCTTGGTCAACTGGACATGCAGGACCCATAAGAGGTAACCACTGAACTTTGCTTGACAAAATGGTCCTTCAGGTTCCTGCTTCGCAGAGGAAACTGCCAGACATTCTATAGGACACTGAGAAAAATGACTGAGAGACTCCAGCCCTGTGGGCTGAAGACAGATGCCCCAACTTTACAAGAGAACTTTGGATGACTGTCCAGGCTGCCAGCTGTCTCTGTCTACTGTTGCAAGACTCCCGAAAGTTGCTTGCATCCTTTTCCCATTTCTCAGGTAATATTATATCCTTCTGAGGTCTTTGATGTAGTTGAAGCTAGATAGTTACAATTTTCCTTAGTTATGATAAAAGATAAGTTAGATATAAAACCTTAGACTCACAAATATAAGATAGATAGGATATCTTCTTTAATTTTGCCAAATTAACTAGTTATTATAAATAGATTAGATATTATAACTGTAATTCTTGCTTGATAATTGTTTTGTTATCTGTAATTTTACTAATGTGAAAGTTAAAACCTTTTTTTAAAAAAAAAAGAAAAGAGGAAGTGCTGTGGATATCGCTCTGTATAAATAAAACACTGATTATCCAGTAACCAAACAGGAAGTATAGGCGGGACAAGGAGAGAGGAGAATTCTGGGAAGTGGAAGGCTGAGACAGGGAGACACTGACAGCTGCCACCATGACAAGCAGCATGTGAAGATGCTGGTAAGTCATGAGCCACATGGCAAGGTATAGATTTATTGAAATGGGTTAATTTAAGATAGAAGTAGATAACAAGAAGCCTGCCACGGCCATACAGTTTATAAGTAATATAAGCATCTGAGTGATTATTTTATACATGGGTTGTGGGACTGCAGGGGCTTGGTGGGACCTGGAGAGAAGCTCTCCAGCTACATTTTATTTTGTGGGGTAACTTACAAGTAAAGGGATAGGTTACAGGGTCCAGGAAAGTTATAGTGCAGTCTAGCGGTGTTCTCTGGAGAACTCTGCTCAGTCTACCTCCAGCATCCAGGATCCAGGAACCAAGAGAGCTGGCACATCCGGATCTCAGGTCTAAAGGGCTCCTGTCTTGGCCCCACCTCGTAGGCATGACAGTTACCGGAAGCCTCAATGGGGGTAGTACTTCCAGGTCAAAGCTGAAGCAGCTACCCACTACAAATACTACCAATAAAAATACTGTTTTTTTTCATTCTGAGTATTTGCTGATCTCTGAGAGGGAGACAGAAAAGAGTGAGGTAAAAATGTAAATAAAGAGACAAAATTTGAGTAGAGATCAATCATGAGAGATGGGTGGAAAGAGGGAGAGGGACAGGGGAGAGAGACAGAGAAGGAAGAGGAGTTTGTAGGCACTGTTGTTGCTTAAGCTTACTTGTGGACACATCTAAAAGATCCCAAAACTTTGTTTCCCATTGGATGTTTCAGGCTTCATCATGGTTAAGTCAGACATTTTTGGTCTAAGTAATCAGACCACTTCAGTGTTTTAACACCCCCAATCCAAATGGTTGGACAGTTAAAACTACCCAACTGGGCAGGGACTTCTCTAACTGCCAGAAATATTATAGATGAGGAGAAATCATATTTTAAATTACATTTTATTTATATGCATCTGTGTGGCAGGTGGGCAGGCATGTATGAAAGTCAGAGGACAATCTGTGGGAGGCACTTCTCTCCTTCTACAATGTGGGTCATGGGGATCAAAATCAGGTTACCAGGCTTAGTGTCAGGCATTTTCAGCCTCGATGTTGTTGCACTAGCCTTTGAAGTCAAGGTCTTTTATTTGTGAAGTCTACATCCTATTTGAGGAAGACAGAAAATACAATAAAATAAATAATATTTCAGATATTGATATGAAAAAGGACTAGAGTGGCTGGGGAATGGGATGGGACAGAAACAGGGACCTCCAGCCACAGCTCTCTTTGGAGCAAGACCTTTAGGATGCAGTTCTGGGGGAAGGTTGTTCTATGGGAAAGGGAGTCAATGCTCAAAGGCCCAGGCATGAGAATGAGTTTATCAGAGACTAGGAGAACAAAGATTGTACACTAGTTAATTTTTTTTATTGCTATGATAAAGTACCATGACCAAGATAATTTTTAGTAGGAAGGACTTATTTAGGCTTATAAAATAAATTAAGCTTATGAAAGAAAGATAAGAGTCTGTCTTGGTGGGGAAACAGTAGCAAGAAGCAGGCTGGATCAGGATGCTGAAGGCTCATATCTTGAACTGATAGCAGTAAGTAGAGAAAGAATTGAGAGTAGAGAGATACATCCGAAAGCCTGCCTCTAGCGATAGACTTCCTCTAGAAGGCCATATCTCCTAAACCTCCTCAAACAGCACCCACCCTCAAACAGGGACCAAATCTGCTCCTACCAGGTGTGTGTGTGTGTGGTACAACCTCATTCAAACACTGTACAAAGCACACATGACAGGAGCTTAGCAGGGAAAGGGGAGTTAGGTCTAGAGGTGTCAAGTGCAGAGTCACAGGGAGACTTCATTATTCTCATGGCAATGGGGAGCCCGTGAAGAGCTTGAATGTGGAAGGCCAGACGAATGTCTATATAAAGGTGTGCAACAGAAGCCTATGTCTCAGCCTCCTTTACATTTCTATCTAGACCTACCTGCATCTTTCCACACTGGACATCTTCTAAAAGAGGTTGTTGGAATCCATTCACACCCTGAATGTGATCCTTGGTGAAACTCTTTATTGCAACTTAGGAGTGCACTGGATCATATGTTTGTGTTTTAATCTGAGGATTTCATACATAAGTATATTCTATTTGTATTGTGTCTACTCCAAGTGCTTCTGTGTCCCCCACAACCAATCCCCTTGAATTCATGACCTCTTCTATTATTGAGTCCAGATAGTGTTGCCCTTATTTGCACATATTTAGGGCTGACCATGTAGGATTGGGGGCATTTCCTTGAAAAACAAAACCAAGCCAAACCAAACAGACCAACCAACCAACTAACCAACTGACTGACTGACCAAACAAACAAACAAAAAGTAAAATAAAAACTCTTTTCCCCTCCCTCAGCAGCCACTGACTGCTTGTGGGACATTGTGACAATTTCCTCCATCTATGTTGACTGGTGTGGTCTTTCCAAGCTTTGTACAAGCATCAAGTTGTTGAGAGTTCATGGGCACAACATTGCTATCTTGGTGGCTCATACTTTCAAAGGGAAGTTTCAACTAGTTAATTTCAATGATAGCAGAAATAAATTTCTAATTATTTTTTTATCTTAAAAAGCTTATAAAACACAGCCACATGGCTCAGTTGACATACAGCATTCTTTAGTAAATGGGTAATCAAGTTCCTTTTAAGACTCTGGGCTTCAGGATCCATAAAAGAAACAATCAAATATACTTAACATTCCAGAGTAAATTGTCTCTGCTGAGGGAGGAGACCTAACTGACACAGTGAACTTGTGAAAAGATAGAGTTATCTCACAAAACGTCTTGGCTTTGTGATAAAATAGGATAATGCAGTAGAGGGAGCAGCAGGGATAAAATAGTCAAGTGAGCGTCCAAAGACCAAATGTCCCCAGACGCTAAGGAAACGGGAGCATGATGAGCACAGTGGGAACAGAATGCCAGGCAGAATCTGCGAACAGTTCCATCGCTCTGTCCTGTGGTCTCTGGGGAAGCTAAGCTGCCTGGGAAACTCTCAAAATACAATTAAAAAAATAAAGGGATTCTGCTGCCCCAGAATAGGATAGGTGTCAGAATTATGCTAGAGATACACCGAATTCTTAGTTGTTCTAACAAATGAATACAAATGTCTGTTCATGACAATTTTCTCACTGTTTCACCATGAAAAACATTGCCATACCTTTTTCATCTGTTGCCCAGCTCATTCAGTTTAGCAGTTGAGCTTTTTGCTTTCCCTTACCTATTTCATTTGAATTCAGGGCCCCCACAAACAAATCCTCTGTTTGTCTAGGTTTATCAATTAGCACTGACTGCTAGGCAACTCTAGAGTTCTCAGAAGAGTCTACTGGGTATACAGTTGAACAACTCTCAAATATCTCACACATTTCTTCCCAATTTCTCTTATTCTAATATTTTGTCATTTCATGCACACTCATCACTGGTTAAAATAACAACAATAAAGATAATAAGCAAAGATAAATATCACCATCCCAGGCTGAAACATCTTCATATACATAAGGTAGATTCAAGGCCAAAGTACTTACAGACTTTCAAACTATCTTTAAAAACAAACTTGCTGATTAATTAATTAATGAATTAATCTCCTGGGATTTTGAATAGAACCTCACACATGCTAAGCACATGTTCTACCACTGAACCACAGTCCCAGGCCTGTTCACTCTAATTCTTAACTTAATCTAAGGGGTCTAAACTCAAGATTAAAGCAAAATTCAAAAAAATGTATTTAAAGTTACAGTGACAAGAGAGATGAAAATTCATAAATGATTCTCTCTTCCTCCTTCCCTCTCTCCTTGTCTAAACCAGATGACTGAAACAGATTTGGAATTTATAAACTAAATATTCCTATCCAACATTTTAGAATGCTCTCAATATAGTAAGACAATTCCTGTCCTTCCAGGTCTTGCACAGGTAGACATCAGTCCTTACTCAAAAGAATTGAGGTCATATATGTCCCCAACTGCTGCTTTTACAAGTGAGCCTACCCCAGTGGTGGTGAGAGGCTACTTGCTCTAATATCTTGTTTCGGTCCCCACACCTGGAAGGCCCAGAGTTCAAGGGAAAGCACTGACTCGGGCCCAGAGCTTGCTTGCTCGTGAGGGCACACATTACTTCTGATTCTTCACTCCTGCATACAATACTCAGGGCTTGCTTGGTTGTTTCATCTCTTTCTGTTGTTCGTGAGGGCACACATTACTTCTGATTCTGCACTCCTGCATACAATACTCAGTGCCCAACAGACATTTAAGCATGACAGAAGCTTTTGGAATAACTAAGTGAAGAGATCGATATTCCAGTGCAGTGCTTTTCAAATTACCTATGGAAAAGAGCCAACATAGTTTTGGCTTTCCAAACTCTTGCATGCTGATTCTTTAAAAAAACAATTCAAAAAAAAAAAAAAAAAGAACTCACTAAAAGTAAAATATAGAGTCGAAACAAAATACAAATTCCAACTCTTTTCTTTTTTTGTTTTCTTTAGATGAGATGGACATAAAACCTCTCTGTCAAAATGTTCTAAGTTTCTCGATGTGTTTTTCTTAAATTCTTCACTTTTCTTGTGAACTCTCAGGTGGTGTAGAAGACTGTACTGTGAACAGCACTTTTTAACACTTACTTTACCTCTATCTTAAACATAGGGAATGTATTTTAGACACACTGAGGTTTGTTTTGTCATTTATAAAATAGATAATTGATCTGATCCCTAGAGGCTGGTCCCAAGATCATTTTGATAAGTTCAACAGGTGTAGTACTGTTGAGGGTAATATAATGTTAGTTTCAAGGGTTCCCCTTTATCTTCTAACCTGATGCAGATCTATGAAGGCCTGGGACCAAGACTTTTACAGCCTAGAAGCTGTTCAACTGACAATTGGAGCCAATGAATTTAGTGTGGTAATTATCTTGCCCTCGGCTGAAATATTTCATGTCCTCTTTCCTACTTCATGTCTTATTCTTAGCACTCATAAACATGCTACATATTTTACTTATCTTGTTTATAATTTATAATTTATCATCCTGTAAAATGTAAGGTTCATTAGAGCTAGAATTTTTATTTTATTTTTTTTCATTACCATCAAAAAAAATCTGTGCTTGACATGTGATAGAGAGCAAATAGAAGAAATTTCAGAGGCTCTAGCCTAAGATCTAAGCTCTAAGATCTAAGGATGGCTCAGTAGTTAAAGGGTTTCCTTTGCAAACAGGAGGAACTGAGTCCATCCACAGCATCTCAATAAGAAGCCAACGGTGGCAGCACACACCTGCAAATCCCAGTGCTGGGAGGTGGAGACAGGGTGATCCCTGGCACACACTGGCCAGCTTGTGAGCTCCGAGTTCAGGGAGAGCCTGACTCAAAAAATGAGGTGAAAGTGATGTTGGCATATGGCTTCCACGTGCACTTGAACACATGTACATATGTACTCATGGACATATGTACACACTTAAGCACGCATGCATGGGGAGAGAGAGAGAGAGAGAGAGAGAGAGAGAGAGAGAGAGAGAGAGAGGAAATTTCAGCCTTAAGGAGGTATGGGTGTGTGTTTTCTCTTAGAAGAGAAACATCAACTACCTGTTTTCAGATACTTTCAAATTTTCCCCTCTACAATTACACCTGACACTCTATAATCAGTACCATCTTGATTTTCACAATTCCACATTTATACTACATTGAGGAAAAATATTGTTTGTTGTTCATGTCAAGCAGTTTTTTCTTTTCTCTTTTTTTTCAGGAATTCAAACAAGGTAATGCTAAATAAGAAACAAATTTGCTTTATTATGTAACCCACCATGGAGAAGAAGGAATGTGCAGATATTTATACATATACGAATTTTTATATTTATTTTTTGGCACCGTGAGCCTTAATAGTTAGAAAAACAAAATTCCCGTCTTTATTTATTTATATTTTATTGTTCTTGCTTACTTCTATCTTGGCTAACCACTTTTCAAGTTTCTTCTTTTGTTTCTCAGTCTTTTTACTTCTGTGTTCATCTTTTAGCACATTTTTTCAATGTTCATTTTCATCAACTTTTCTATAAGAGGCTAAGTTGAAAATTATTCCTATTTTAAAGCTTTGGTGTCTAAGGCGGGCCCAGCCAGCATCATGTTTCCTCTGCTGGGGTTCCCGATTCGGACTTCAGGGATGTAAAATACAATGGAACGTGAGGCTCCAGCCTGCCATCCACTTACCTGTCTCATCTGCCCTTTCAACAAGACTGACTTGAGAGACTAATGACGTTGAGAAAAGAGTCTTTGTTGCATCCTACACATCTCCAGGGAGAGACTTGACTGAGGCAGTGAGAGAATGAAAAGTCAAACACGCAGCACACAAAAAAGCTGGGACTGGGTGGAATGGCTGGTTGATGGAGAAGCATCCTGGAAGTTCAGAGTATTTATTCTACTTAGTTGAACATGGAGGCAGGGTTATTGTGTAAGACAAACAAGGAGGCAGAGTTATCATGTGCGGCTGAACAAGGAAGAAGGTTTAGCTAATCTCTCTAGCAGCGGTCTCATTTGGAGAGCAGTCTTCAGGCAGTGAATGTGTCACAGGGAATCAAGGTGTTGGTTGGGTTGGGGAGCTATGGGGAAGTTTTCTGCACACACTATCAACATTTGTACTTGGACTAGGGGAGAAGCCTTTGTCATCCCTCTGTCCCCTGCGTGTAAAGTTTGGGAGGCCTTGACATCACCAGGCTCCTGTTACTAGCACAGATTCACTTAGGACTTCATTCTCCCAGGAATTCCTCCTCCCCAGGGGTCTTTATCCTTGCTTGACTATGTCTCCTTTCTCCCTCTTGAGCTCTGCATGCTATGAATAAATAGGCTCCTCAGCAGGGTATATGACTTCCAGAGTCACGTTTGAGGCCCCAGGAATCTCTGGGTTCTCAGGTCCAGCAGCCTGAAGGGTTTATGGATGACTCTTGCTGTCTCACTTCCCTAGCTCTTTTTAGAAGGATGATTCTTCATCTGAAATTTGGAGAACCAGTTATAGTGAGAAGAATGTGCTTTCTCCAATTTAAAATTACCTACAAATAATACAACTGTTATTTTGACAAAGTCTAGATGCAGTCTAGTAGTCATGCATCTGCTTGGTTACTGTGTCTGTTCATCATCACCTCTGCACATGGAGGAGAATGCTGACTTGGTTCTTACATTGTAAGAATAGGTGGAGATTTGTCAAGGGATATAAGAAAGGAGGTATCCTGCTGTGATGCCCACTGTTGCAGTATGATTTTGTGACTGGTAAAACCTTATTGGCGCAGCTTACTCTGCTGTTTGGAGCTTCAGTAGAGAAAATACTAGATAAAAGAGAGTGAGAACTAATGTGCTTGTTGATATTCTGTGTGGGAAAGAGCCATGGAAGATTTTTAAAAAGTTACACATATGGATGTTTTGTCTGCATGTATGTCTGTGCACCATGTGCATACCTGGTGTCCATAGAGGCCAGAATAGGGCATCAGATACCCTGGAACTAGAGTTCTAGATCAGTGGGAGTTGGGAATCAAGCCTTGGTCCTCTGGAATGCCAGCCACCTCTCCGGCCCTATGGAAGATTTTTAATTGTTATATTTAAATAGTAAAAGATAAAAAGGATAAGGGTGGTGTGGAGAAAGTCTGAGATCAGAGATAAGAACAACCAGGAAGATCAGATGGGGGAAAATAAGGAAAAAAATAAAAAGGACTGGAGGCCAGCTAGACAGCAATGGCTGTCTGAAGGGAGGCAGTCAAGATAAACAGGGACGATTTTAGAGCTGGAAAAAACCTACCTGTTGACTGTAGAAGTTGAGGATGAGATGGAAGCACACTTTGACAGTTCAAACAACGGGGATTAGGAGAGTATTTTCCTTAACTGAGAAAGGATATGCATATATGCACAATTTTAAATTTTCTTTCTATTTCTTTACTCCTTTATTCTTTTCTCTCTTTCCTTCTTTTTATCCTATCTTTTCTTTCCCAAGTTTTATAGTAATCTGATGTTGAGCATCTAATGAACATGTGCCTTTTAATTTATTGTCTCATTTAATCTGTACAGTGGTTCCTCTGAGGGAGGCAGACTTTCTTTCTTTGTTTTTTTTTTTTTTTTTTTGGTTTTTCGAGACAGGGTTTCTCTGTGTAGCTTTGTGCCTTTCCTGGAGCTCACTTGGCAGCCCAGGCTGGCCTTGAACTCACAGAGATCCGCCTGCCTCTGCCTCCCGAGTGCTGGGATTAAAGGTGTGCGCCACCAACGCCCGGCTTCTTTGTTTTGTTTTAATTACAATTTTTTTTGAAATTTTACATATGAACGCTATATTATTTCCATCACAATCTCTTCTCCCCCCACTCCTCCCATCCCTTACTCCTTAAATTGGTGACCTCTTTTTAAGTTAAACGTATATATGTACATATCTTTCTGAGTTTATTTAGTGTTGTTCAAAAGTCCACATGTTTAGAGTTAACCACTTGGGATTGAACTTTGTTTTCTTGATAAACTTATCGACTTATCCTTAACTAGAATAACATGTTCAGGGTCACTGACTAGCTAATGTGGGCACTCAGGTTGGAATCCAGTTGACTCTCATTCTTAGGGTCTTGTTCTTAATATTTTATGTGGTAATTACATTTGAGGAAGAAAATGCTTTCCATGTGAAGTGCCTTCAAAACTGTAGAGAAATGCAGAAGGCAGCTAGAGATATAGGTGTGGGTACTAAGGAGGAGTAACTGATTTGGAATCAGAGGATATAAGGGAGTTAAACTATTTTTTTATGGGCTGAGTTGCAACTTTCCACAAATTCACATGTTGAAATCGCAGCCTCTACTACCCCAGAGTGGAATTATATTTATTGATAAAAGTTCATTAAGGTGGCGATCATGTGAGAACGAGACTGTACTGTACAGGACCATTTTTTTATAAGAGAAACAGTGGGAACTTGTGCACAGGGCTTCAGCCCTGTGAAGTGGTAGCAAGCTCAGGAGGGACACCTTCCTGCCAGCCTGATGCAGGATTTTTGGTTACACTCAGTAAGGCGATGATGTATGTGCGGGGAGCCTCCAAATGAGCTAGTTCACCCTGGAACTAGAAGTTTTTCTTAGGAGAAGCTGAAAAAAGTCGGGGAATTGCTCCATTAAAAAGCGTCAAATGAGTTGGATGGTGGTGGCACACGGCTTTAATCCCAGCACTCAGGTGGCAGAGGCAGGTGGATCTCTGAGTTCAAGGCCACCCTCTACAGAGTGAGTTACTGTACAGCCAGGGCTATACAGAGAAACCCTGTCTCGAAAAACCAAAAAAAGGAAAAAAAAAAAAAAGAAAAAAAGAAAAAAGTAAAAAAAGAGTTAAAAAAGAATTACAAAAAACAAAAAGAAGTATCAAACAAGTATTATTTTAGAGTCTGTCTAGACCAGACTCTTAAAATGTTTAAGCAGATCTGCCACGTTTTTCATTCCCTAGGTTAGGAAAGGGACATTAGTTCTGATTACTTAAGGAGAGGAGGCAGAGACTATGTTAATATTTAGTGGTGAAGTACCTTCCCCATGGTGCACAGACTAGAGTAAAAGGCCATTTAAAAGACCATGGCTTTTCTTGTGTGATTTTATGCCCATACCATGGCTATGGGGACAGGCAAGGCGATTTAGAAATAATGAACATATAAAATGCAAGCCAGCCACTTTTATCCTTTCACAAGAACTTGTAAAGATGCCTGAAAAGCACACAAAAATGTTCCTTTTAATGTTTTTAGGAGCATGGCTTAAGGTTGTTTTCAAAGTTTCAAGTGCCAAATGCAAAAGATTTCACTTCTTTACAAGTGGTTTGATCCCGTGGGTAGTGTGGTAATAAACCAGATGAGCCTCTTGGGGGGCAGCAAGAAACAAGGCCAATATATATTTTTTTTTCGTTGAAAGGACCATAAAGGAGAAACAGATCATACTTTGTGGGTTGATAAATAGTTCAGCACACACAGCCAAAAGTGCAAACCTCATGTATGTTGTATAGCTAAGCTTTCTCTCTTTCTTTTCCTTTAATGCAGAAACAGAGAGAAGAAGGTTGTGGGTTTTTGTTATTTCTATGTGATGACTTCACACTTAGTGAGCATAGCAAGGAAAAAAGGAGACCAATCAAAATTTAAAATATGACATGGAAAGAACAAGCTTAGAAGATAAAGACTTGGCTGCGGAACTCAAGTGGATTTCTTTCCTCCCAATTTCCTTTTTAAAAGGAAAAATTGCAAGTGGGTTTCAGAAATCATTGGAGGCAAAACTTTGGTGGTCCCATTGAGGTGGCGTATGAAAGGAAAATTGAACATTGAACTAGGAACAAAGGAGAGCTGGCTTTGTTTGGGAGGATCTTACACTTGGTGGATAACTTTGGAAAGCATCTATTTGAGACGTGTTCATTCTACCAGAGATCAGGGCACACAGCACAGAGGGATTTGTAGATCCTAAAAGTGGAGCAAATGCAAATCAAGCTGCTGCTTTAGCTATGGATACTCTGAGCTTAAATCTGTACCCACACAGCCCACCTTCTTTTCTGTCTTCCCTTTTGTTGTATGAGACATTTCTTAATGGTTGGCTACCCATCCCATCTCTTACAGGCATGTTATTTGGGACCCCAGGGAAAGATCAGCACGGATACTCTCTCCTCTCTTATCCCTAAGGGTTGTCTGTTCTAGATTGGGCTAAATGAAAAAAAATTTTTTTAACTTTCTCACATAAATGAAAACACCATTTCCTTACACATCAAAGCCCATTTGAATTGGGTCACTTCATAATTTATTTTATCAAAGAGATTTTAATTTTTTCCAGATTGCAAGAATTTCCAGATTATTCCAAATTTTATGGGCCAAATTCTGCCCTCAATTATGCACACGCAACTAATTGCACACACATAACTAAGGGGAGGATTTGGCATTTGGAGCTGAAAGTCTTTGGAGTTCTGTCTTTTTAAACAGACTTTTATCTATAAATTAAAAGAAATGTGATTATTGCCACCACTCTGCTGGAGTTGTTTGCAAATACTGAGTTAGTTAGTCTGCCACACCCTTGGAATAATCATTATTATCTTCCTTGAAATGAGAAAAATAACCCTAAGATGATTCCATTATCTTCTTGATTATTGCCCCTTTTTTATTAAGAATGCTGATGGTTTTACACTATCTTTCTGAATATTAAAATTGGAGACAATACAGAAAGATATTGAAAATAATATAATCGGTTATATGTTAACCAGTATGAAGGGACTCTTGGTATTTCCCCGGATATTTCTCCAGGAATATTTTCTGATGTTCTCTTAAATTTTGTAATGATATAATATTGGATGTATTAGCATAATGAACTCTTTGCATCAAGAAAATGCTAGAGATCTTTTAAGGGTTGAGGACTATAGATAACCTTGTACCTTTGTAAGTCCCAAATTGTAGCTAATTTTCAATTTGATTGGCACTTAAATCATTTCAACTTAGGCTTTTAAGTAGGTCTTTTATTTTCTGGGAAAATGGCTTTATTGCTTATAGCAATAAAGCCATGCTGTCCTGGATTCTTACATGTTTCATAATTAACAATAGGAAGTGACTTCTTCAGCTTCTTGGCTCTTGTAGACTTCTTTGGTAATCTCAGATTTCTATTTAAACAGTTTTTTGTCCCTTAATAAAACACAGCTGAGTGGTACGTATAGAATTGCGTGTCATTGAAGATGTAGAATAACACAAATGGTATACAATATCATGATACAAATAATATAAGGAAGCAAAATATTCAGAATAGCTTGGTTGTTTTCTGTTTTGAGACAGGCTCTCTTGGTGTAACCCAGGCTGACCTCGAACTCAGTGACCTCCTGCTTGAGTCTGCAGAATGAAGACCATTTAAAATGTGTTTTCACTTTTGGTTACCTAATTTTGACCTGCGATAACTAGGTATAGATATTCCAAATGGGTCTAGATTTTGATTTTTATTCTTTTTCCTTGCTAATTGTTGGGGTATTGAGTAAGCCAAAGAATGAATACCTTTGAACAGGCTTTACTCTGGGAAATCAACTGTTAAGCACTGCACTTAGCATTGGAGTACTTATGTGTTGGCAACTTGATACATAGACACTCCATGGAGACTCTATACATTGCCATTCTATGGTGTTCTCCACTCCTCAACTTCTCATTCTGTAGCTCACACAAAGATGCAGCGCTAACAGCACATATCCCCATAACAGCACATGTCCCCAGACCTCTCACACCTTGCTCCTTCTAGCTTGCTTCAGCATGTGACTCTAGCAATAGTCCCTTCTCTTCCTATTTTCAGATTTCCTTCCTCTCCTAAGTTATCCCTATGAACATATAAATATATAATTCCCTTTCATCTTTAAAGAATTTCTCTTGTTTTGCCTTACAAACCATCCACCATTCTTTTCCTTGGTTCTTGTTTGGAGCAACAGAATTATCTGTATTCCCCCAATTCTTTCCCCCCTCTCATTTTAACCCAGAACAAAGCAAAACAAACAAACAAAAAAATCAGCAGAGCCTCTTACCGAGGTGATGAACGCTTAGGATGAATTCCCAGTGTATATTTTAACCAGCCTGTCGGCATCTTAGAAACAATTTATCCCCACCACTCCCTGTCCTTGATAATCTTTCTACTCTTTTTCCAGATTTACCCACTCTCCCTCCCCATTTTGCTAGTTGTTCTTTCTCAGTCACATCCTCTTTGTGATTATTAAATTTTAAAATAATAGATTTCTTCATCTACACTTACAGATCTGAGTATCATTTATTTCCTAATTACTCCATATCCCCACCTCTAGGACCACCTGTCTTTAAGATTTAACATTCATGACCCAGTCATATCTCCACTGGGAAGCAGACTACTCAGTCTCAACATGTCTAGGTTAAAGTCCTGGGTCTTTCTCACCCATTCCTAGTCCTGCTTAGCTAGTCTTTGCCCAGGCACCTCCTCATTCCAGTGTTCCTGACAATCAGAAAACCATCATCATTTTATTCTTTCACATCCTACATTTGTCTCACTTAGTTCTAATCTCAAAATATACCCAAAGCCTGCTTGTTTCCCATTACCTTGTGTGAATCTTCATAATCCTGAGTTAGATCTCCTTCTATTTTTATCCTCTTGGAGTCTATTGTCAATAAATCATCCAGCATGAGCTTTTAGAAACTTGAATCGTCATGGAACCCCACTGTTTAAGTTCCTAAAATAGCTCCCCTTTTTACTCAAGGTAAGAGCTGAACTCTGACTACAAGGCTAGACTCTCCCTTTCTTTGATGGTCCCTATCTTGCTCTGTTTTTCGCTCAATCTCCTGCTGTCACATGAGCTTACTGTTCTTCATACACATCAAGGATCCTCACCTTGGGACCTTTGCTTTGGATGTTGCTTTATATGGAAAAACTTTCCCTAGATATCTGCTTTAATAATGCTTTCCTCTTCTCCCAGGCTTTGCCTAACTTATACTTTGAAGTAGAACCTTCATTGATCACCTTATTTCATTCTGCAATCGATTGCTTCCATCTCTGGCATTTAATTCAAGTCTCTACCAGTGACATAAAAACAAATAAAAATTAAAGAAGATCCAGGGACAAAAAGAAGAACATTGCAGCAAAAGGAGATGGTCAATGCCTGTTCTTCCTTCGTGAGCTGTCCTGCTCTTCCAAAGATGCTGGAAAGTGTGAAGCAGAGGCTACAAATGTCATATTTAAATATGGATTTAAGATTGACTCAGGATTATGATGATTTGGGGGATGAAAAGGGATTATCTTGGGCATTAAAATATAAAATGTATGTATCTTTGGCCTATCCCATCAGCTGTAAATGATTAACAGCTAAAAATGTCAAGGTTTAGTTCAAGGATATTAAAAGCTACTCTAGGGCTTTGCAATAATGAGTTGGCCAAGACCTCAGTAAGAAGTAGACCTTATATAAAGCTGTAAAGTTGGCCAGGAAAGAAAGGAAAACTTCTGAGCATTTTATTCAATTTGGCCAATTAGTGCTCCTTGGTTGAAAGCGAGTAATTCTGAGGGGCTTACTTTTGAATTTAATATCAATATATGATTAAGTAGTTAATAATCACAACTAAGAAAACATGAAGCATAGTGTTTTAAAATGGGTGGGAGATTCTTTAAAAAGTGTTTTTTTTGAATTTTAAGTTATAAGGCAGTTTTTAATATTTTGTTGGAGTTGTGGAAGTTTGGAGTTTTGTTTGAGTTTTTGGGGACCTCAAATGAGTCATCTTATATTCCTTTAAAAGAATCAGGTAGTTGGAGACCAGAGTGTTCACTTTACAGCTAGCCAAAAGGTGGTTGAAGAATGAGGATTAGGTTGGTGACCATAGTTTTCTTCCTTCCAAACACTGGTATAAGTAGTGAATGATACTTGTGAATTTCTCTTCCTGTTGGGATGTTTATATGTTGCATCAAGAGACTAAGACCAGGGTCCTCAGATGGATTGTTCCATGAAAAAAGAAAGTGGGAAAGGAAGAGATAAAATGCTCTATTGTCCTTGCCTATTAGATTAATTAATTCATTGCTCTAGGGGAGAGGTAAGTGAGAGAAAAGCTGGAAGGTTTCTTTCTTGCTAATGTCTCCCATGATGGAAGCAGAAGCAGTAAAGAATACTTCCCACCCAAGAACAGGCTGAACTCATCACATGTGAGTGATCGATTTTGTTAACAGCAATTAAGCCATGAGTTTCTAAACATATGTATTAGGAAAGAAGGGAATGGGATTATTAAATTTCAAATTTTCCCCCTCCATTTTTTCATAAAATTACACAGAGACTTGCAAATCTGAGAGATCTATAAATTGTTGGCATGTGCACTGAGCATTAATACTCAGGAGCTAAGAGGGCTTAGATCTGGAGTGAGGAAAAAGGAAGTACATAGTGTCTTTGTTTTCTTTTTTTAATGAATTAAATTTATTCATTTATTTCACATCCTGACCACAGTTTCCCCTCCCTGCTCTCCTCCCATTCCCTCCCCTACCCCCACTCCCCACAATCCACTCCTCTGTTTCTGTTCAGAAAGGGGCAGGTCTCCCATGGATGTCAGCAAAGCATGGCATATCAAGTTGAAGTAGGACTAAGCTCCTCTCCGTATATTAAGACTGGACAAGGCAACCTAGTATGAGGAATGGGTTCCCCAAACCTGCCAAAGCGTCAGGGACAGTCCCTGATCCCACTGCTGGGAGTCCCACAAGTACATCAAGCTACACAAGTGTCACACATATGACATGGGCCTTGATCAGTCCCATGCAGCTGTCAGTCCAGTATCTGTGAGCTGCTATGAACCAAGGTTAGTTGTCTCTGTGGGTTCCCTTGTGATGACCTTGATCCTCCTGGCTCATTCAATCCTTCCTCCCTCTCTTCAAAGGAATTCCCTTTGCCCAGTGGTTGGCTGTGGATCTTTGCATCGGTTTCCATCAGCTACTGAACGAAGGTTCTCCAATGACAGTTGGGGTAGTCACCAATCTGATCACAGGAGATGGCCAGTTCAGGCTACCTATCCACTATTGCTAGGAGTCTTGGCTGGGGACATCCTTGGAGATTTGTGGGAGTTTCCTTTGCCCCAGGTTTCTACCTGACCCTGAAATGCCCCCCAAACCACACAGTGTGCTTTTGTAAATGAGCCAAGGGTGGGGTGTTGCTAACCTCCTCTGTTGCTGGGGAGGGTAGCACTGCTGCCATCTGGTGGTGGTGACTACTAGGAACCTAGACATGGGAAAAGTCAACGTGAGGGTCCTATTTATTTGGTGCTGCGGCGGGGGCATCTAAAGATAACTGGGGATAATGAGGGGCGAGGGGCGAGGGAAAGAGAACTTGGGGGAGCGGGAGATCCCAACTGGATCAAGTGCAGAGAGGAAACACAGGGAATGTTCATGATAAATGAAGACCGCATGAGAATGGGAAGAGGCAGAGTGCTGGAGAGGCCCACGGAGATCCACGGAGATGCCCCCACAATAGACTGCTGGCAATAGTCGAGAGGTAGCCCGATCTGACCTACCCTGGTGATAGGATGGCCAAACACCTTGATTGTCGTACTAGAAGCCCCATCCAGTGACTGAGAGAACTAGATGCAGATATCCACGGTCAGGCCCTGGGTGGAGCTCCAGGAGTCCAATTGGTGAGAAGGAGGAGGGTTTATGTGAGCTAGAGTTGTTGGGACCAGGGATGGATGGAATACAGGGACAAGTGACCAAACAAACGGAAACACATGAACTGTGAACCAATGGCTGAGGGGCCCCCAACTAGATCAGGCCCTCTGAATGGGTGAGACAGTTGATTGGCTTGATCTGTTTGGGAGGCATCCAGGCAGTTGGACCGGGTCCTGTGCTCAGTGCATGAATTGGCTGTTTGAAACCTGGGGCTTAGTAGAGACCCTTGGGAGGAGGGGACTAGACCTGCCTGGGCTGAGTCCACCAGGTTGATCTCAATCCTTGGGGGAGCCTTTGCCCTGGAGGAGATGGAAATGGGGGGGTGGGCCGGGGAAAGGGGGGCGGGGTGGCAGGAGGGGTAACGGGGTGATCTATGACTGATATGTAAAGTTGAATTATATTGTAAAATAAAATAAAATAAATTATAAAAAAAAAAAAGATAACTGAACCTATTCTCTGTCCTCGGGAGATGGAGGGCTTAACTTGAGATATCTCATCCAGGTGATTGTAGTGACTGTGGCGCTAGTGGAAAGGCCATGAGATGGAGGGAGTGTGGGAAAAGGTTTACAGAAGAGGAGCTTTGAGTTTCTGTTGGAATCAGAGTTAGATTCAATAGGGAGAGATGCGGAGAAGACAAAATGAAGCAAGTACAACTCCAGGGCTGGCGAGAGAGGTCAGTTGTAGAGCATTTTCCTAGCATCAACAAGACACTAAAATCAATCCTCACTGTTTCACAAACCAAACCAAAGACTCCTCCAGACAGCTTGAATTTTCTTCCTTTGGAAGTAATCTACTTTCGTTTGTTTGTTTATGATTAGCCTATCCAGATTATAACTGCTCTCACCTATTGACCACACTACTGTGGCTCCTTATCCTAAGAATGGCTTCAGAATATGGAAGCCATGGTTCTGGAATAGCCAGAATGATGTCACTTTGTCACAGTGCCTTGGCTGACCATGTTCTACTCTCTGTTGCAAAGAACATGAAAAAAAAAAAAAACCCATAACATTAGGGAATTTCTTTGGTTTGTGGTTTACCATAGCACCCATTTATGGGACTGAACTACATAAATTCAATTTTAATAGGTGTTATTTTTGTCCTAAATAGTACTTTCATTTGGTTAGAAGTTATCCATAACTCATCCATGTAATTAGGTGTAAAATGGGGAGACTTCACACTCTCCCGCCTCAACACTCATGATTTTATATTCAATATGATGGTCAGTTGGATGTCTCCTGGTTATGAGCTGTGATGTGTTAGGAACTCAACAGACTGAAAAAGTAATAATTTTAGGTTTGGCAACAGCATAATAAAATGTGGCTAACCTAAACCGTCACCAGCGTGAACTTCGACATATGGCAAAGAGGACTTCAAGGCCGGGAGTGTGAGATCACAGAGGTGTTATTCAAGAATTTCATTTGGCTTACCTGTGCTTGTCAAAATAGGTTTCTGTCTTCCTTCCTTCCTT
The DNA here is from genome assembly GCA_902168325.1 of Peromyscus nudipes. NCBI lineage: Eukaryota > Metazoa > Chordata > Mammalia > Rodentia > Cricetidae > Peromyscus > Peromyscus nudipes. Next base: position 46,452 of record CABHPH010144458.1, read on the forward strand.
CCTCCCTTCCTTCCTTCCTTCCTTCCTTCCTTCCTTCCTTCCTTCCTTCCTTCCTCCCTCCCTCCCTTCCTCCCTCCCTCCCTCTCTCCCTCCCTTCTTTCCTTCTTTTCTTCCTTTCTTTCTCTTTATCTTTTGTCTTTGTGTCGGTGGAGGTTGATTTGTGTGGGACCTGAGTGATAAACCTGTCAAACACAGCAGAATTTGTGATTCCACTGGGCTCTACCATAAAAATCAGTTTTCAAACCTGCCAAACAAAAGAGAAATGGGCTGATTCTGGGCCTAGGACTTGTTGCATAGACTTGGAGAGTGCTTGCACACATGTTTTAAAAGCCTCTTAGTGCAAATATGTTTGTATTTAAAACTCCTTCAGCAAAGGATTTGTAACAGTAAATAAATACAATGGAAAACAAATTTAAACAAAGGGTTTAAATTTATTTATGTACTTCATGTTTGAAATACTCCATCCTTCACCCAAAGCTGTGTTTTCATCCACTACAACCCTTTCTTTTAAAATTCCAGTGTTCTTAACATTAATTTTGAAAATGCGTAAAGGCAGGCCAAGGGAGATGAAACGAAGTCTAAGGCACTTCAGCCAAATTGGAATCAATGCCAGCATCCAGGACAACACAGAACCATTGACAAAGAAACACACGAACAGGGATGAAATCTACATGCATGGAGCCACAAAGAGACAGGCTAGACTTCTGGTGACTTACAAATTTCTCCTCCTCATCGTCTGCATTTTATCAATTTTTGAGATTTTATCAAAGGCCTTTTTAGTGTCTATTGAGATGATCTTAGGATTTCTGTCTTTGAGTACATTTATGGATTCACATATATTAAACCATCCCTGCATCTCTGGGATGGAGTCAACTTGGTCATGATGATTTGCATGTGATCTTGAATATGATTTGCAAGCATTTTATTGAGGATTTCTTTTGCATCTATGTTCATTAGGGAGATCTTTTTTATTGTGTTTTGGCATCAGGCCAGTACTAGCTTCATAAAGGTTTTTTGCAAGTCTTCCATCTTTTTTCTGCTTTACAGAAGGATCTTAGTAGGGCTGGTTAGTTCTTTAATGTTCTGGTAGAATTCTGCTCTGAATCAATCTTGTTTTTTCTAAGTTGGGAGATACTTTATTATTGCTTTAATCTCATTGATAGTTATAGGTCTGGTTAGATTATTTATTTAATTTCTGCATGAATGCAGAAATCTATCTATTTATTTTAGATTTTTCCAAACTCAAAGGACACTGAAGAAAGAACTAGATTAAGACACGAGGTGATAGAAAGCCCTTCCATGCTCATGGATCAGAAAAATTAGAATTGTGAAAAATGGCCATCTTGCCAAGATTCAGTGCAATCTCAGTAAAATTTCAAGAACCATTTTTCATAAACATGGAAAAAGACTTAAAATTTATTTATAAGAACAAAAGACAAAGCATAACCAAAATAATCCTGAATGAAAAGTACTGGTTTTATCACTAGTCAATTAAGAACTAGGAAGGGCTTCTGGGATTCCAACCCTCCCTGTGAATTATTGGCTACTGATGGATTCTATAGGAGGAGCAGTGTGGGGGTATTGTGTTCCCCAAAATATTGTGTATGCTAATAAACTTATCTGGGGTCAGAGAACAGGACAGCCACAATATTAAACATGAGGATAGGCAGTGGTAGCATACGCCTTTAATCCTAGCATTCCAGAGGCAGAAATTCTTGTGTTCAAGGATACACCCAAGCATGGTGACCTACGCCTTTAATCCCAGAAAGCACGCCTTTAATCCCAGGGAGTGGTGGTAGAAAGTAGAAAGATATATAAGGCGTGAGGACCAGAAACTAGAGGCATTTTGCCCTGGAGAGGCATTTGGCGTGGAGAAGCATTTGGCCTGAAGAAACATGTGGCTGGTTAAGCTTTCAGGCTTCTAGCAGCAGTTCAGCTGAGACCCATTCTGGATGATGGCTCGGGGCATCCATTCTGAGGAAACAAGACCAGCTGAGGATCCAGCGAGGTGAGATAGCTGTGGCTTGTTCTGTCTCTCTGACCTTCCAGTGTTCACCCCAATACCTGGCCCGGGTTTGTTTTATTAATAAGAACTTTTAAGATTCATGCTACAGAGGAGTCATTGTTTTCAGTGGTGTACTTACTGAGGAGCCTACCAGGCTCCAATGGATGGTTTCTGACCTGTGGTCCCACAGATGACCTTGGTTAAATTCAGTGTGTCTCAAGGAGAAGAAAACAACAGCAAAGTACCGAATGTGGAAAGGGGGGTTGTGCGTGTATGTGGGGGGCAGTCACAGAAGTAGGAGGGGGTTTGAAGAGAGTGAGGGTTACAATAATTAGACCACTTTTCTTTCAGTGTCGTATCATTGATAACAATATTAGAAATCAAGTTATAAAACCCCTCGAAGTTGTTTAACTAATGTGACAAGGACGACCCATAGTTTGGCACTGAAAAGAAGTTATTCTCAAATGAAAACAGCAACTTGTTTTAAAGTGTGAAATCAGTTGGAGAAATAATGGAAATTCTTCAGTAGCAAAAGTTTAGTTAATGATTGTTTTACTATTTTGCACGAAAATATGTTTATGTGTCCTCTCTAGAAATTTCCATCAAAGTTTTTATATTGGGAGATGAGGAAGTCTATAAAACAGGATCTCATTCTCTTCCATCCTCTTCTCAAACCTGGCTCAGTGTCTACCCCACTTTGCTGTTAAAACCAGGATTCTTCCATTCACATTGAGTTCTCCTTCAAACTACCTTTTGTCTGAGATAACATCCTTGACTTCTCAGACTCAGGAAAGAGACAGGGTTCCCCAAGAAGAGGGAGACTGCAGATGAGGTGAGTTTAGTTTTATTAAAATCTTATGGAGTTTTGAGTATGAGGAGAACTGACTGATCATCTTACTTGCTGATGTAAGTAGAACTGGAAGGTCTTATGAGAGCCAGAGACAGGTCATCTAGCCACACACACACACACACACACACACACACACACACACACACACACACACACAAAATGGGTTTTTGTTTGCTCTGTGAGACAAAGATTCATTCTGTGGTTCAGATTAGACTGAAGACCTTCCTGCCTCAGCCTCTCGAGTGCTGGGTTACAGGCACGTACCATGCCAAGCTTTCCTGCAGTTACAGTTACAGTTAAATTATGTATAATATTAAGGTCCTCTGTTCCATCTCCAGATATGTTGATTTCTAGTTGTTCCACTAAAGTGACCAAGTACAATGTTTATTCTAGTACAAGTTCGTGTTCACTACTCAGATTATACTTTAATAATTACATAAATTTATGAAATATGCTTACAAAAGAATGAAAGTTATAGGAAATGATGTTGGATATTTTGAAAAGCATGAGTGTGTTTGTGTGTGTAAATGGAGTTGCAAGTCAGAGAAGCATCTAGAGAAGCACTGAGGGAACTTTAGAAGGATCATATGTGTCTTAAGTTTTCTCCTGTTGCCTTTCCTTATATTCAGTTTTAAAG
>CABHPH010144459.1:0-12290 GCA_902168325.1 Peromyscus nudipes
TCCTTTAAAGTTCGATTGGATCTTTCTATGACTGCTTGGCCTGTGGGATTGTGTGGTACACCTGTACCCACAGCAGTACAGTATTTGCTTCCTTTATGTAACAGCGAGGGTGGAATAAGGGGGGATTTGGAGAAGAATCCTTTAAAAGTGTTTCAAAAGGGTATGTAAAAGAAAGGGAAAATTAGAGACACAGAAGCAAATAAGACCGTAAAAGAGGCTGAAAAACTTTGAATCACAGGGAATACTGAAGTAGAGAGAGCAGAGTGGACTGACCCAGGTCCAGGCAGGAGAATTAACTATCATCCAGAACTTAACTGCTATCTAAATCAGCTCTCATGGCAATAAGAATCCCCTGATAAGCTTAAAGGTAGAATTTGAATGGAAACTCACTGTCTTAGTCAGTCAAGGTGTGTGTGGAGGGAGAGCAAGGAAGGAGGAAAAGGAAAAGGGAGGGGGAGAGAGAGGAAGGGCAGCGAGAGTAGGGGCTGAGGAGGAGAAAGTAGGAGGGAGGAAGGGAGGGAAGGAGGGGAGGAGGAGGGGAAGTCGGAGGGAGGCATTTGAGGAATTTGCTCTTTCTTTAATTTTGTTCTTTTGGGGTTTTGAAGGGACTGGATGATGTTCAAACACATGGAAGAAGAGACGTTCCTTCTGTCTGTTGGTATGAGTGTTATCTGTCAACACTTAAACAGAAGTAGCTTTTAACCGTAAATGTGGACATTCCTTACTTAAGTAGGTATGCAAAATTAACTATCATATCCATCACTATACTTTAGCAGGGTCAAACCTTGAGGAGGAACTTTCTAGAGAATAATAACTTAGAAAGCAAATGGAAATAAGAGTAAACTAGGTAATTCCAATGGAAATGTGAATTTTTGAAATATGAGAAAGTTTTAAGAATTCAAACACCTGAACATTGACTGGATTTAGTAGAAAGGTAAGGAATGAAGAATTATTTATATCTCATGTACAGAGTACATGAAAGTACTGACTGTGTTTAATTGGCCTCATAGAAATATTCTATACAAACAGTAAATGTGTATGAAGAAACATTGATGTAGGGAGGAATTGGGACATTTAAGATAATTTGGGAAACAATTCAAGGATTCAATGCTGTCAAAAAACTGGAAACAGTTCAGTATGGCTCTCCTAATAATTCAAAACTAGTAGATGAGAATAAGCACTAGAGATAAAGTTGTCATTGGTTAAAAAATGTCTATCATTCATTTTATGTAGAGACGGATCTGGCTAAATCACATCAGTGGCATCTGTTATACTATAATCAGGCATGATGACAGAATGACCTTGAATTTGCTGACACCACCAGTCACATGACCTTGTCTAATAACCTCTGTTCAGCAGGAAGATTTGTAGTCTAGTTGACAATGATTCCCAGGGTAATTTATTTTATTTTGGTGTCTTTTTTCTTTTTCAGCCTCTTCATATTGTACAAGAGCAGGCATACTGGATAGTTTTATGGCAACTTGACAAAAGCTAGAAACAGATCTGGGAAGAGGAAATCTTAATTGAGAAAATACCTCCATCAAATTGACCTATGGGCAAGTCTGTCTAGCATTTTCTTGATTGATGGTTGATGTGGGAGGTCCCAGACCCCTAGGAGTGATGTTACCCCTGGTTAGGTGGTCCTGGATGATATAAGAAAGCAGGATGATCAAGCCAGGAGGAGCAAGTAAGTTAGCAGTGTTCTTCTATGGCCTCTGCTTCACTTCCTGCCTTGAGTTCCTATCCTGACTTCTTCTATGGTGGACTGTGATGTGGAAGTGTAAGTCAAATAAACCCTTTCCTCCTCATATTGCTTTTGGCCAAAGTTTTTCATCACAGCTATAGAAACCCTGACTAGGACAGTTGGGTGCATCATTGTCTGTGGGGAGACTTCCCACATAGCTACACCTGCTTTGGCCCCAGAGTGTTAGCACCCAGCTTTGATTTGCCTTCTGTGATTGCTACCCCCTGTCTCTGTATCTTCTGTTTGAAGTCTTATCTGAGTTTTCCTAGGAGATCAAAGCTTATGTAAACTTAGTTTAAGACAAAACAAGAATACTGTGGTATTCTTTGCTGAGAATTTGCATTTGGCATTGTCCTTCAGTGGGGCTTAGATAAAGGTTTTGGTATACAGAATTGACTTGTTAAAGGTGTGAATTGTGTAACAATAAAAGAGTCCTTTACTTAGCAAGAGTGGACCATTCCCTAGGGATGAATCCCCCCCATCCCCCCCATTCCCCCCTACCTCTGCCGCAGCTATGAAAGGCTAAAGATTCATCCTCAAAGAGTCAAGGAGCCTCTATCTCATGATTTTACCAACCCACGTGCACCTATATCCACACCCGACATACAACAATGATCAGAAGGTTCTCTGGACTATGTTAACTGTGATTAGATTCCAGTTGTTTTTATTTCTCTTTGTTTTGGTGTGTTTTTTTGCCCCCTAATAGAATGATGGCCGTGAAGAAACATCTATTACAACCATAGAAATGATCACCCAACAGTAATTTAAACAGTTACCAGAAATAAATGTTAACTGTTTCTGTAGTGAGATTTCAGTCTCAAAGAGCTAACTAAAGCAAGCCATACAAATGGTACCAAAATCTACCTAGGTTTCTTCTATGGTAAATAGATAATTTATATATAAATACAGGCATAGATGTCCATATATAGATGGTTAGATAATTCATAGATAGAATGATGATAGATATATAAGTGATAGATAATAGATTACAGATTATAGATAAATTGATTCTGTTTCTGTGAGGATCATTGAATTCAAATATAGTAGGTTTGAGAAGTTACAAATGTTGTTACCTGTCAGGGAATTAAAAACTACCTATTATATTTTACAAGATCAATGTTTTACTGATTCACATGTTTCTACAACCCAAATACATGCTACCTTTATTCTTTTTTCCATTCTAACTGTTGATATTTTAATATAATTACATAATTTTTTTCCTTCCCTTTCCTCCCTCTAAACCCTTCCTATACCCCTTTTGCTCTGTTTCAAATTCTTGTCTCTTTTTCATTAACTGTTAAGTTATAATTTTCAGATTCTATATGGTTACTTTCCATTACAAAATATAATTTTAAAATGTTATTATTGGGGGATGGCAAGATAGCTCATCAGCTAAGGGTACTGATTGCTCTTCAAGAAGACCTAAGTTCAGTTCCCAGCAGCTATATTATGTAGCTTATTATTGTCTGTAACTCCAGCTACCTGGCATCAGATGTTCTCTTCTTACTTTCATAGGTACCTATACTCATAAGCTCTGTACTCATGTGCACATAAACATAAGCTCTTATCATGTGCACATACCTACAAGTGTGTGTGATACACACACGCACGCACACATGCACGCATGCACACACACACACACACACACAGAGAGAGAGAGAGAGACAGACAGACAGACAGACAGACAGACAGACAGAGACAAAGACAGAGAGACAGAAGGAGAGACAAACAGAGATAGAAAGGATGAATTAAACATAAAATAAATATTGAGAAAGTGTAATGAGCAGGAGCTGGAGAGAAGGCTCAATGGTTGAGTGCACTTGCTCTTGCAGAAGATATGAGTTTTGATCCTATAACCCACATGGCAGCTTATACCTGCCTGTAAATACAATTTCAGGAGAAGTGATGACCTCCCCTGGCCTCTCCAGGCACCAAGTACACATGTGGTGCACCACTGTACATACAGGTAAATCACACGCACACGCATGCATGCACACACACACACACACACACACACACACATGCATGCACACACACACACACACAGGAAATATTACTGATAATTGATTTTCATTTTTTGTAAGAGAAAACATCCATGATTTTATTTTTGGAATGCAATATATATGTTTATAAATATTGTACAAAGTACACTTTAGCACATCCACAACATTGGCACTTTTTTCGTGTATTTATATTGCTATTTCACTCTAGAAAATGTAGTTCTTATAGTGATTTCGTAGAATCTTCACATTTTATTGTTATTTAGCTGTTTGAAGTTAACAACAGAGTAAGGTAAGCAGGACACTGAAGGGTGTACAACAGCATGCCCCAAAGCATTTCCGGTCCAAAGCGTCCGTAACTAGGCAACAGATCCACTAGACCCGGACACATTTGCCAGCGGACACATCCGCCTGGCTACAATAGCCATTTCCGGTCAAGGCGTCTCGCGTGACCAGGGTCCGTGAGGTCACGTAGCCACGCAAGCGCGCAGCGTGCCTACGTCATCTACGTCCACCTGGACACGCCCCGCCTTATAAAAAGAGCCGCCATGACTAATCTAGGTCTCTTCCTCACACGTGCTTTCTTCCGCGCGGTCACTTACCCCCTCTGTCCCCCCAATAAACTCTACCAACGGATTCTGTCGTGTTCCGTGACGTTTTCTTGCAGGGTAACAGCGAAAAATAACTAACAGACACTACTGCACAAGCTGGAATATCACTAATTCATTATTATAAAGTAATATTATAAAATGTAATGGGGCCGGGCGGTGGTGGCGCACGCCTTTAATCCCAGCACTCGGGAGGCAGAGGCAGGCGGATCTTTGTGAGTTCGAGACCAGCCTGGGCTACCAAGTGAGTTCCAGGAAAAAGGCGCAAAGCTACAAAGAGAAACCGTCTCGAAAAAAAACAACAAAAAAAAAATTTAAAAAAAATGTAATGGGAGTATATACATATAAAAATCCACATGAAGGCAGCATTTTTTTTATTTTCCTTTATTTTTTGGTTTTTTGAAATAGGGTTTCTCTGTATAATAGCCCTGGTCATCCTGGAACTTGCTCTGTAGACCAGGCTGGCCTGAAGCTCACAGAGATCTGCCTGCTTAGGTGTACACCATCACTGCGAGGCTAAGACAACACTCTTGATGATCATATCATCTGAAGTTACGACAATGTAGTATATGAAGGTAACGACTCACATTAGACTTTTAATATTTCCAGTGAGTTTTGCTTGTTTCACTTTTCTGAGAGTCATTCTTTAGTTTGTTCCTCAAAATTGTACTCATTTGTCAAACAAGACAAACAGTGCCTCCGAAAAACCTGTAGTCGATAATATAAAACAATTTTGCCTGTTTTACTTAAAGCAATCTGTTTGTAGGGTCTAGAATTTAGTGAATTAATGAAAAACAAGTATACTTTAAAATAAAAAAGTTATAAATTTTTTAAAAGCTAGACATTCTAATTTGAAATTTTTTTTTACACAAGGATAATGTAATGCATTTGTTTCAATGACATAAATTGAACAAAATACAGATCAGTCAAGTCATTTAAGAAACATGGATGCCAGACAGCCTGACACTGAGTATCGCCCTTTGTAAATTGTGTGACATTAGGCAATTAAAAAAGATGTTTTCTGTGCTTCCAGTTCTACATCATGAATTTGTGTACTTTATAAATTTTCTTAATCGTTTTTAGAATATAATTGATAGTGACAAAAATCTAGAGTGTGTAGACAAATTCCTAACTTGAACAAGACTCCATATTTGAGGAAAAATAACGAACACAAATTTTATTGTATCTTCTGACAGCATGTCACAGCACATCACCTTGTGCCAGTCAGTAGATAATGACACAGAGTAACAGGTCTATCTGCTTTATGTAGGAGCAACCACAAATTGTCTATGCTTTATTGCTCCATTAAGTTCAAAGAAAATATACCTTGATTGTATCTGTGAATCTTCTTTAATGACTGTTTTAAAAGATGGGCAAGTGAAATACATGAAAGGTAACAATAAAAGGAGAAAAATGATATCTTTCTAATCACTGGAGTTTGATACCATTTGGTATACTGATATTCTGTGAGGGGAAATTTTAGTATCTTCATGATGTTCAGGTATCATGTAATTTTAACAGCTATGTAGATATATTACTGATATATAAGAACTATACATATTTAACACATACAACTTGTAAAGCTTGTAAAGTATAAACATTTATGATGCAGCATAACTCAAGTGCTACTCTCTTGTAAGTCCTCCCAAAGATGTTTGCAACTTTTAAAATATTTTGGAGTAAATAACATTATTACCTCGCATGAGAAAAAGATAAGCTACTTTTCCAGTGTGCCTGCTATTTAAAAATAATCCAGTAAAAATTTACTACTGCTAAGGAAAAATGTTCTTTACCTCACCCAAATGTTTTAGTAGAACTAAGGGTCTTCTCACACTTATGACTTATCACTACTGGAAATGTTAAATTAAAACTGACCTATAGTTGTTTCCATACTTTGAGACCACATTTACGAAATGTGACATATTTATTATATAAACAAGCTGTAACCCAAGGAAGAACATATTCATTCGAGAAGTCATCAAGTTTTAGTCATTTTAAGTGACTGGGCTCATTCAATGACATGCTGTCAACTGGTCTGACCATGTTAAAATAGTTTTGTGAGTTAAATGAGTTGTTGAGTTAAAACGGATCAAGGTGTTTCTGTTCTGTACTTCCTTCTGTCTGTAAGTATCTAGCTCTAGCCACATTATTGAGTGGAGCTCTCTAAACTTTTGCTTCTGAGCGTTTCTTAAATAAATTCTGCTTAAATTTACTCTTGCCCAACCTCTCTCTAATCTCTCTACTCTCTCTCTTCCCCTCCCCCTACTCCTTCCCTCCCTCTGCTATCTCTCTCTGTGTGTGTATGCATCTTTGAATGTGGAGTCAGGGGACAATGTCTTCTGTAGGTCCTCACCTTCTGCCTTGTTTGGGACAGTATCTCTCTCAGTGTTTATGACTGTTTACCCCAGGCTAGCCGGCCTGTGAGCTTCTGCGTGGTTTCCTGTCTCTGTAGCCTATCTTCTGGTAGGAGTGCACTGGTATTACAGGCGCTTCACCTCTGCCTGGCTTTTCTGTAGATGCTGAACTCAGGTCATCATAGTTAGACAGCCATCACCTGACTCACTGACCCTTCTCCTCAGCCCCAGCAGTTCTTTTGTTGGTTGGTTGGTTGGTTTTCATATTGTTCTAAATGAGAACTATATATAGGTAAAATCCTTTTCATTAAGGCTGTCTTGAAATGTCCAGAAATTACTGAACACTTCAAAGACACTGTAGATAAACATAAGCAATTATTATTACTAGTTGGTAAAATAATTTGATAGTGAGTTTATCTATTAGAATAACTTTAATGTTTTACATTGGAGAAATTTGATAATCATATTATTCCTATGTGTCTTACTGAAATTTCTAGATTTAATATAAAATTTACTAATTTTTGTTTTCATTTATGTTCTGTTTTACTTTTATATTTGTATATTTTAAATTTAAATTTTTACTTTAGTGAATTTCTTAAGATTTATGTGACTATAATTTTTATAGAGATATCACTTCTATTTTAAGCACGGCATTTTACATTTCAAGGATTCAATAATTGTTCTTAGGTCTGACAGTAAACATTGAAATTAGTTTTAATTTTTATTTAGTTTTGACCTTCCATTTTCTTGCCTTTGCAATTGATTAACATCCTACCATCACAAGGTAAAATGCCTCTTTAGTTGTGCAGTATGTGACTGCCAGTTTGTAGTTTAGAATGAAGGGGTAAGTTGAAAGTTCAGGTCTAACCAACTGGTCGCAGATACTGCACCAAGCTCAAGTGAAGCTGTACTTACTTTTATGGAGTACTGCAGTGGACATAAGAAGTGACCTTTCCATTGGTTTCTACTGAGAATACACCCTTGCAGGATGTATACAGCTGTAATTCTAGTGGTTGAGTAAATGGATAAGTGGAAGCTGATGCTTAGGCATGATGGCTCTACATTGATCTATAATCAGCTTATTTCAGGTCAGGGTTCCTGACAGCTATGGTGTTTCAGTTATTTAAGTTCAGAATATCTTTGAATCAGTTGCTCTAAAGAAAAGAGAGTACAAGGTCTTCCTAAGTAGTTGGCAACATATACTTACAGGTGTTCTTTGCAACCCATACAACATTCTTTCTGTTCATAATTCAGATGCTAACATGTAGGACATGACTGTTGTTACATGTTACAAATGAAGCAGAAGACTTTATATATTGTGGTTAATCACCATGCTCTGGAGTTTATTAGAAAGGTTGTAGCAGGAATCTTAAAAGTTCTTATTAATAAAATCAAACCCGGGCCAGGTATTGGGGTGAACTGGAAGATCAGAGAACCAGAACAAGCCACAGCTACCTCACCTTGCCGGATCCTCAGCTGGTCTTGTTTCCTCAGACTGCAGGCCTTTGAGTCCTCATCCAAAAGGATCTCAGCTGAACTGTGTTGCTAGAAGCCTGAACGCTTAACCATTAAAGGCGTGTGTCACCATGCCTGGCTCTTTCCAATGTGGCCTTGAACTCACAGAGATCCTAGATGGATTTCTGCCTCTGGAATGCTAGGATTAAAGGTGTGAGTGCCACCATTTTCTACCCTCTGTATCTAGTGGCTATCTGTTCTCTGACCCCCGATAAATTTATTAGGGTACACAATATTTTGGGGAACACAATACCACCACAGAAGGTGTCAGAAATAGCTAACAAAAAAGCACCTTAAAATGTTTACAAAGTTGTAATTTTTTTTTGCCAAGAATGAAATTAAAATTGTGGTTTTTATTTCTCCAATCTTAATTTCAACATTTCAAATCTAGGTTCCAAAATTATGAAACAACACTATTGTCCTATAACTTGTCAAACTTTTGCATTAAAATGATTTTTAAATTCTTTTCATTAAACCTCATGCTAATTGTGTCAGTTTGTTGGAAAATGAAATGCTGTTGCATTTTAATGAAAACAGATATACAGACATCATGAAAAGATATCAAAATGGTAGGTACTCTCTTTTTAAAGTGCTGAACCAAGCAGTTGTTTTTGCACTCAGTTTGTAAGTACAAGTACATCCATGTACTTGTGTGGAGTTTCCTTCAGGAATAATTTACCTTGCCTAACAGGGACTGAATAATGAACAATTAGCTGTTATGGTGGATGAGGGTTCCTGGAAAGAACCTATAATTGCAAAAGCTGATTGACTGATTAAAACATCAGTGATGTGAAGAGGATGGAATGTTGCAAGTTCATAGCTAAATTATTTGGAACCATCTTTTTCCTCCTTAATAGCCACTCATTACCCACCTCTGGATGTGGTCCAAGCCCTTGACTTCAGAATTCACAAACAAACCCCCAGCCTCGTCCAACCAAATGGCTAAGAATGCCATCGAGTAGTGTCTGAGGCCTGTGGCTGCGATGTCCTGCATTACTCTCACAGTTACTGATGTTTTCAACAACGCATTAGGAAAGTGACTTGATCTACGACTTTCTTTGTTCTATTGCTATCAGACTTCATGAAACTATTGTCACGTCAAACTATGGAACTTGGGGTGACTCATATCTGGGACGTGATCACTCATATTTGGCTCAGAATAAAATAACTCTTATCCCCTTTGAATGTTTCTTGCCTAGTTATCTGTGAAGTAAAATGTTTTGTTTCTTCTCTGATCTTCTTATGCTCATTTCCTTAATTTGACCTTTTATCCTATCAAATACTTCAAGTGCCACATTAACTATTGATAATGACAGCAGCCTCTTCTTATTTCCACTCTTAAGAGGAAATCTTCAATTTTTTAATAATGATATGATATGACACATGTCAAAGGATTTCAAATGTAAATTTCATAGATAAATTATTCTCTTTTATTCCTAGTTTTCTAAATGTTTTACTTTAAGTAAATGTTGAATTTTACCAACTATTTCTCAGTCTATTTATATGATTATATAATTTCTCTTTTATTCTATTTATTATTAATTTTCCAATTTGAATTAATTTATTAGCCAAGATCGGGCTAACATTTTCATCCTTTTGAAAATGGCTGTTTTTTATTTTTTTAAATTGTGTTTGATATTTTTAAATTTATTGTCATGAACAAGATTTTGGTTTATCACCGTGTAACTATTCCTGCATCTTCACCATCCTGCTAATCTTAGTTATGTTCCATGTTTCCCATTTAATGAAATGGACACTGTAGTGATTTGGACACTGTAGTGATTAGTGACTAACACGGTGTTACATTGTAGAACATGCATTTGACATAGTTAAGGGTACATATGTCCCTACTGGCCCCAGTGTCAGTGTCGGGGAGACAAGGACTTAGTTCCACATGGACATCCTCACCAGCCTGGGGAGTTCCTTTCAGCTTTTAGTGACATTCACTCAACCAAATCTGGAATTCCTGACTTTGTAGCTGAAAAGAATTTGGGCTTAAGGAGTTAGAAGAAGCAAAGACGGTAATTTCATTAAAGATATTCTAATATAGGTTTAAGCATGAGGATTAAGAGAGAGGCACTGAGATAAACATAAGACACAACCAAGAGAAGGTATGAATTCCAAGGGAGAGGAGAGGAAGTAAGACATGTGAGGGGATACAGTCTCCTCAAGGGAGATCAAGCAACTGTCTTAGCTTTATATATATATCATGCTGGAGGATCTCAAGCTACTTCTTTACTTTCTCCTTTTTTTTTTTTTGGTTTTTCGAGACAGGGTTTCTCTGTGTACTTTCTCCTTTTTGTGTCTCTCTTTTAGTGAGAAGTTTAGATGCTGCAGCTTTATTTATTTATTTATTTATTTATTTATTTATTTATTTATTTATTTATTATTTTTATTTTATAATTAAATTAATTTCACATATCAGCCACCGATTCTCCTGTCCTCCCTCCTCCCACCCTCCAGACTTTCCCCCCAATCCACCCCCCTTCCCAACTCCTCCAAAGCAAGGTCTCCCCTGGGGAGTCAGCCTAGACTGGTAGACTCAAATGAGGCAGGTCCAGTCTCCTCCTCCCTACACCAAGGCTGCAGCTTTTGAAGTAGCCTGGACAGAAATATAATCCGATAAGGTAAAACCAGAATCTATGAAGGCTGTGCAAGGGGGATTGGTACATGCCTTTTCCTGATAAATGGGCTTTCTGGTGAGATTTTAGACAATTTCAGGTTTTGGAGTGGGAAGGGAGAAGTGATTTGAGCTGAAATTGTTCTAGAATTTTCCCTCTGCCGTGGGAGAAAAATGTCAACTAAATTTCTGGGTAAGAAGTTCTTCTCTACTCTTATGCCCAAGATTCCCCTGCTTTTCTATCCTACCTTACCTCTAATTTAAAGCTTTTATTTTTTATTTTGATTTGTTCTCTTATACAGGATTTATTTAGAGAAGCATATTTTAGTTTCCAAACAATGAGGCCTTTTAAGTCATAATTTTGCCAGTTATATTTCAGTTTAGATTCATATCCTCATGTGCTGCATGGTTTACCTTAGTTTATGTGTGGGAATGTGGTCTTAGACTTCTTAACTTCAATTTTTACATATTTAAAAGGGATGAATGCCTTGTATGCCCTGCTTGCACATATCATTTAGTTTGTCAATATTATTCACATGTTCTAAATAGTTACTAAAATTTGCCTACATGTTTGATCATATATACTATGTTATATACTGTGATTGTGGATTTGCCTGTTCAGTATTTTTCATGCTCTTTAATAGAAGGTTATATCTTTCTTAGGAGTTCATCTTTGCACTTTGTTTTTCCTTTAGCCTTTGCGGTGTTCCCCTTTCATCAGGTGACAATTGATGTTATTGGCACTAAAACATACAGCTCGTGTTTCTGTTTTTTTCATCTTCAATCTACTCTCTTATTATATTGGATCATTGTTCCCAGTAAGCAGAATAGAGATGGATTTATTTCTTATCCAACTTGAAATTGCCTGAGATCTTATCCCTGATAGAAGCTAGATGAAAAACCCTCCCACATGAATGACCTCCTAGTCTCTTGGTAAAGAATGGAGAAAAATAACAAACCCATTCCCTTTAGAGAGGTAGGAGAAAATCTTTTATTATTTTAATGATGAATGGAAAGGAAGCTGGGGTCTGACACCAATCTTTAGGTCTGAGTCTTTATAGAAGATAAAGGCATCCAAGAGCTCTGGTTTTGTGACCTGCAGACATTTCCAAATGTGAGTTCTACACCTTAAAAATAGAAAGATTTATTTTTATGTGTTTCTCCCTCTACCCCCTCCTCCACAGAGGCCAGGAGAGGGTGCCAGTTTTCCTGGAGATGGAGTTCCATGCAGTGATAAGGGTATGGGGGATTGAACTCTGGTGGTCTGCAGGAGCAGCAAGTGCTCTTGAGTACTGAGCCATCTCTGAAATCTTTCAACTATTCAAACTGTAAATACATAGGGAGATAATGATTTAGTTTTATGCATGTCTGAATTAATCAATAGATGAATCAGTCCTGTAATCATTTAGTTTTGTTAAATAAAAGTAATTAAATAGACAGTTAAATGGC
>CABHPH010144460.1:0-21063 GCA_902168325.1 Peromyscus nudipes
ATAGGGAGTTAGAGGACAACCTGGGCTACATGAGACCCTGGCTTGAAAAAATAAATAAATAAGAATAAAAAACATATTAACAATGGTGCTGAGGTTGAGAAGTCACGGTCTAGACTTCTTGTAACCATAGATGGAGTGCCTAATTCATTATACCTGACTCTACCACATTAGAACCAGAAGTTGGGGGCTGGAGAGACACTGCAGCAGTTAAGAGCACTGGCCGCTCTACCCTGGACCAGGTTCTTTATTCTCAGCACCCACATGGTGGCTCACAACAGGCTGTGACTCCAGTCCCTGGGGGATCCAAGGCCCTCTTCTGGCCGCCACAGGCACCAGGCATGCATGGGGTACACAGACATACATGCAGGCAAAACACTACTGCACATAAAATAAATAGCATTTTAAAAAATATAAAATCAGAAACCTTTATAAAAGTAATGAAGATCTGTGTTAGACTTGAATAAGAAAGGGTAATAAGGTTAAAAGTAACAGGGCCTATATTAGACAAATCGTAGGTTAGAAGGCATTTGAACAAAAAAAAAAGGGGGGGTTGGGGATTTAGCTCAGTGGTAGAGTGCTTGCCTAGCAAGCGCAAGGCCCTGGGTTCGGTCCTCAGCTCCGAATTTAAAAAAAAAAAAGAAGAAGGCATTTGAACAAAAGTGGAGAACTAGGCAAGTGTCTAGCAGATGCAAGCAATTCTAGAAGAACATGGGTCTCAGAAGAACTGTCAATGGGAAGAGACCACAGGAAATACGACTCTCTTGGATATCGCAGACTCGGAAGTATACACATACTAGCCTAGTAGCCAAGACGCACAGAAACCAGACAAAATGACCTTCCTTCTTCAGTGAGCAGGATGCTGGGAGCTCTTGCTAAGAATGCAGATCAGAAGTAATATCTAGAGCAAAGAAAATACTTTTCCCTGTGTTACTTCAAGCCGGTCTAGATGGTAACTATACTTGGAAATACCCTGCCCTCTTATCTCTCTTCTCATCTGTAAGAAGATGAACCACACCTGTCTCCCCTAGGCTTCCTATGAAAGTCAAATTAAATAAGATCAATATGAGAACAAACCGAGGCTGGCTGGAGAGCACAGGCTGCTCTTCCGGAGAACCAGGGTTCAAATCCCAGCACACACACAAGATGGCTTACAACCCTCTGTAACTCCATTTCCAGGACTCCCTCTTCTGGCCTCCGTGGGCACCAGGCACACAGGTGGTGCACATACATGCATGCAGGCAAAAACGCTCACACACACACACAAAAATAAATAAATCATTTTCCTACAAATGAAAACAGGCAAATGTGATGCCTGGCACACAGCGGGGACTCAGCAAAGAGCAGCCACTGAGATTTCTCAGTTCTGCTTTTCGTTGGCTCTGACCCAAAACAGACCCCAAGGATGTGCATGAAGGCAGCTGTACATACATGTATGTTCACATTAGAACTGCCAAAAAGGGTCTCCAAATGGGATGATAATGCTCTCGGTGCGCTTAAATGATAGAAAGACTTCCTGGTAAACAAACACCTGGTTAAATATGCAAAATAGGTTACTCTGAAGATGCAGACCGGATCATCTTTCTTCCGAAGCTTGCTGCCCATGAAGCTTCAGGAAAGAGCCCTGAAAACGGATACTGAGCTCCAATGTGAAAAGACTATCACAGAGCTCACAGTTAATTATAAGTTATTTTTATGGAAGGACTTCTTCCCTCAGGTTTCCATGATCTTCCCTGAGGTGTAATGCAATATACCCAAGATGCAAACCCTTATAAATTTGTAAAAACACAGCCCTCTAGCTCACCTAGACCTCAGTTCCTGGCTGCTCTTTAGCGACAGGTGTCACGTTCAGGGTTGCCAGTGAGCCCAGGGGTGTAATTTCACGTTCTAAATAAAGAAGCAGAATCGATAGAACCAGAACCATCCCTGGGAAGAACTGGACATCCTGACTCATCACCGCTTGTTTACACAGCGCAGCACTCGCATCGGTTTCGCTTTGAGTAAATATGTAGTGAGCCCCGGGTAGCAGAACGGGTAAAGATAGCTATGGGTCATGCCAAAGACGCGGGCCTCCTTTAGTGTTTTCTCACACGACAGACACGATCTGAGACTGGCAGAAGACCGTCCCTCTTAGCAGCAGCAGCAGCAGCAGCAGCAGCAGCAGCAGCAGCAGCAGCAGCTTAGACTCCCATTGCAGTTGCAGCAGCGCGCGCCGGGATGCGGCGCGGGGACGCACGGCCTGCTCTCCCCCACCCTCCCTCCGCTCCCCGTCCCCAACCCCGCCCGGAGGCCGCAGACCCGGGCCGCGGAGGCGCGCTCGGCTCACCGTGACTCCGTACTTGAGCGCGATGCCCTGCAGCGTGTCTCCGGCGCGGACCCGGTGCTCCACATGGCGCTCGATGACGCCGGCGCTCAGCGGCGCCCGCACGCTGGCCGTGCTGCCGTACGAGCGGGTCTTGGTGCGGGCCAGACTCAGCGACAGCTCGGCCTCCTCCGGCTCCGAGCCGGAGCGAGAGCGCGGCGGCGGGGAGGGCGCCGAGGCCCGGTGCGCACGGAGGCCGCCTTCCCGCGGGGCCGGCGCAGGCGAGAGATCCGCCATGGGTCCTGCCAAGGCAAGGCCGCCGGGGCGCCGAGCTCGCCAAGGGGGCGGCGCCTCCTCCTCCGCCTCTTCCTCCTCACTGGGGCTGCTGCTGCTGCTGCTGCTGGCCGTGCCGCGGGGGGGGCAGGAGGCGCGAGGCCGAGGCGGAGAGCTGCGGGTCCCGCATGGCGTGCGCCGCCCTCTGAGGCCTGCTTTTCCCGGCACCCGCGCTCCCCGTGCGCCGGGGAGGGGAAAAAGGGAGCCGAGGTCCCCCCGCAGTGTGCGGGTCCTGCGGGTGGAGGCCCTGCGGGAGCGGGAGCGCGCTGAGGCCTGTGGGCCTCAGGTGGACCCCAGAACCAACCGTGCAGACAGGAAAGAGCCCGACCGCAGCCTTTGCGGGCCACAGTAGACACCCCCCCACACACTACCGATGGTGCAGCTGGGCCAGCTTGCCCAGTGGTACCTGTTTCGTGACATCAAAGTCTTGATGGGAGGAAACCTTAGGATCACTGAACAGAGTTTCCAAGGGTCCCTCTCCACCCTGGGGGTACGGTTCTTCTGACACCCTCCTCCCAACACACACACACACACTTGCTTGGTACTGGGGATTGACCTCAGTCTTGCACATGCTAAGCAAGCGCTCTATCAGTAACCGATAATGCCCACGTACACCAATCCTTTCTGTTTAGATTTTAGGCCTGCTGGGTAGCCGCTGTCTAACCCTTCAGTTGTTTGGGGTTCCTTCTTTGCCAAGCAGTGCCAGTTTAAGGCCTAGACTGTTTTGAGAACCTACCACTCTGGTTCATTCTCCTGGCACACCGTTTGTAATTTGCTGCCTGTGTCTCTGTTACCGGCTTCCTCTTTGACACCCTGAAATCATAACTCCCCTGATGTTATCATTAAACCACCAAAGTCTCTTGTCTATCGTCTCCATCTGAGCACCCTCTCCTCAATGCTGGCTCAGAGGGCTTGTGCAGAGCGGAATTAACCGGAACCTTCTGCCCTGAGTTTTGAGAGACACACCCTCGCCACACCCACACCCAGTGCCCCAGGTAGAAGAGGAGAATGAGATGTCATTGGTTGTCTAAAGTTTTGGTATGTTGCTGTGCTGACAGACGCAGAAGAAACAGGAAACACGAGAAGAGGAGCAGTGGTCCCCACATCACCACTCAGGGGAGCAGTGGTCCCCACATCACCACTCAGGGGGGCAATGGTCCCCACAGCACCACTCAGGGGAGCAGTGGTCCCCACATCACCACTCCAGCTTCTTCTGTTGCTCCCTGAGAATAACAGCATCAGTACAAACCCACATGAGCACCCAAGTTAGTTGTTTTTACTTTTAGCCTCTACCTCATCTACAATTCATCCTGGACAGAGCCACTTAAACTCCTTCCTGATTCCCACCTTCATGTTTGCATATGTTGTTCGCTCTATTGGCGACGGTATTCTCCCAATATCCTGTCTACTGTTCATTTGTTGTTCATTTTTTTTAGACGTGTGTGTGTGTGTGTGTGTGTGTGTGTGTGTGTGTGTGTTTTCCATGTGCATTCAGGTGCTCGTGGAGGCCAGAAAAGGATGCCACCCCCTGGAGCTGGGATTACAGGTGGTTGTGAGCTACCCAATGTGGGTGCTGAGAACTAAACTCATGTCTTCTGGATGAACAACATTCTCTCTGAACTGCTGAGCCATCTCTCCAGCCAGATTAGTTTGTTTTTGAGAAAAGAGCTCCCATAGCCCAGGCTAGCCTAGATCTCTTGATTCTCCTGCCTCCACTTCCTATGGACTGGAGTTGCAGGCATGTACCATCCCAAATGGTTTATGCAGTGCTGTGGATTGAACCTGTGGATTGGTAGGCAAGCAGTCTACCAAGTGAGCTACATCTCCAGTCCCAGCATTTGAGGGATTTTTCGGAGACAACGTCTCCCTATATTTTCAAGGCTGGCCCACATAGGCCGGGCTGGCCTTAAACTCAAAATCCTCCTGCCTCAGCTTCCAAAGTACTGGGGTCACAGGCGTGTCTCACCACATCCCGTTTGTTTGTGTGTGTTACCTGGGTCTCCTTATGTTGCCAAAGCCGGTCTAAAGCTCTTGAACTCAAGTAATCCTCCAGTTTTAGGCACAATAAATGCTGGGACCCACTGTGCCCAGATTTCTTAAATCTTTAAGGTCCTTTTTCAAACAGTATGTTCTCAGAGCTCTGAGGAAGTATATATGCTAGAATCAAGTGATATATTCTCCATGGGATTTTTTTTTTCCTCTGATTCTCTCCCAGTTGTCTCTAGCCCTAGCCTGCCTAGTTGTTATTGTTTCCCCTCGGAACCTCCAGGGTAGTTTGTACATCTTGTTCAGCTTTAAACTCCCTGTGTTTTGTTTGAAACATTTGTGTATTTACCTTATCTCCTCCACCAGATGCATGCTCCTGGGAGGCATAATTGGTTCTTCCCTCAGCCAAACCCCTCCCTTTTTTTTTTTTTTTTTTAGCTCAAGCCGTGCCTATCTCAGTAAAATAAAAAATACAGAGTATTACATGTAGCTGAAGTACAGTAGAAAATACTAAGGTCTGAATTGGTTTAACATGTTCTCCCTGCTGTGATATATCTCTGCTATAAGAACAAAGACAAGAGGGCCCACTGAGTGTAGGCTGAGGCCTCTGAAGTTGTAAACTAAAACTAACTTCCCACGTTTTAGGCTGATTACCTCAGACATTTTTGTTATGGTGACAGGAAGATGTTGGGTGCTGTGGATATCACTCTGTATCAATAAAGCGCTGATTGGCCAGTAGCCAGACAGGAAGTATAGGCGGGACTAACAGAGAGGAGAATTGAGGGAACAGGAAGGGAGAGGAGAGACTGGCTGGAGCCGCGGCCAGGAGAAGGAAGATGTAAGGTACCGGTAAGCCACGAGCCACGTAGCAAAGTAGAGATTAATAGAAATGGGCTAAATATAAGAGTAAGAGCTAGACAATGATAGGCCTGAGCTAATGGCCAAGCAGTTTAAATAATGTAAGCGTCTGTGTGTTTATTTTATAAGTGGGCTCGGAGACTGGCGGGACTTGGGAGCTGGAGACTGGCGGGTGGCAGAGATTTGTCCTGACTGTGGGCCCGGCAGGAAAACTCTAGCTACAGTTGGGGTCTAGTGTTGGGGTTCAGCCCAACCTATCGAAGGGTCCCTTGAAGCGGGGAGTGAGGAATTGAGAAATGCTAGATAGGAAACATAGAAGTAAACAAAGAAAAAGATAGAAACACAGGATAGCTTCGGGAGGGCCCTGGGTCAATACTCAACAGCCTTGAGTTTATTTCTAATGGACTTTTTATACTCTAACAAGGGGAGAGGCAAAAGATCTCCCCCTTTCAAGATCAAAGCACAACATACAAGCAAGTGTAGACCCTTCAAAACACCTGGTAACCATGTCCCACAGCAAAACATCCTGTGATTAGGCCTTGAAGTAGAACACACTTGGTAACCATGCCTTTGCATCCTATTATGCGGTTGGAGAGCAAGATAAACTCTGACTCTCTGACCTTGAGTCAAACCACAAGTTGGAATCTTTGTGGGCTCCCACAGGAAGATGACTAACAGATCAGGCAGTTCTGAAACAATTACAAGCAATAGCTTGTAACCGATAATAGCTACAGTAGAACTGTTCAAACTAGTAAGAGTTCATCAAGATTTGGGTCAGTGGGCTAGGCACTGTGGTGTACTCCTTAACAAGCACTTAGAAGGCAGAAGCAAGAACACTGCTTTGAATTTGAAGGTAGACTGGTCTATAAAGCATCAACTATATAGTGAGAGAGACTCTGTTTCAATAAAACAAATAATAAATTTTTTCAAAAGATATGGCTTAATAGTACTTTCTAAGATTTTTTTTGTTAATGTTTGTCTTAGTTTATTGGGATTGTACTGACAAAATAGCATATACTGAGTTTATTCTTCACAATTGAAGTACTTGAGGACTCTAAGATGGGGGAGGGTGTATCCAGTGTCTGGTGAACCTGTGTCCTTGTTCATAGACAGTACCTTCATGTTGTATTCTTAGATGGTGGAGAGTGACAATGAGCGCCCTTGGGTCTGTTTTATAAGGACACTAACCCACTACACACACACACACACACACACACACACACACACACACACACACAACAAGCTATGCTGGGAGACTCAACGTCATAAAAATGGCAAGACTCTATAATTAGCCTCTAAAATCTAGGTGATAGCAATTGACATCCCGACAGGGGGTGTTAGAGGAAGGTGACAGGCTAGTTCTAAAGGGATCTGAACTGCCGGAATACCGTTCCCTTCAGAGCTGTAACAGTTGACATGGGGAAACCTCTTCTCTTGGAGCTGTTACACAGGCACTGGGGACTTCCTCTCAGAGCTGCAAGGCTTGTATAGGGGGAAACTTTCCCCTCTGGGCTGCAGCACTTACACTGCATGAGGCCAGTGTCCTGAGTTCTTTCCCCAGAGACCATATAGAGGTGGAAGGAGAGAATCCAGTCCACAAAGTTGTCCTCTGGCCTCCACATGTGTGTGATGGCACTGGTGTACTACAGATAAACATACACCTCATGTACACCTCCACATGTGTGCACTGGTGTACTACAGACAAACATACACCTCATGTACACATGCACACACACACACACACACACACACACACACCACACACAATTATAATCTTGCAGCTCATTTCCTCTCACTATTTGACCACGTTTTATTGTTTATCTGTTCACTTTCTGAAAGACCTCTCTGTTGCTTCCAATTTTGGGCAACTGTGAACTTTTATGTACAGGTTGATGTGTGGTCTTAAATTTGAATTCATATAGGAGCACGGTTGCTAGACCTAGGCTAAGGCTGTGTTTGGCTCTCTGAGAGACTGACAGACTGACTTCTGGGGTGTCAGCGATGTTTGCATCCACAGCTGCACTGAGAGTTGGGGCAGCCCCGGGTTAGAATTTTAGCCTGAACTTTGAGGAAATCCTCTTGCTTCTGACCCCACCCTACTCCAACCTCGCCATCTATACCCAGTTCCCCCACCCCACCCCTTTTTTAAAAAATCTTATTGCCTCAGCTAGCACTGTGATGTTGATTAGGAATACTGGAGGAGGCGATCCTTGCCTTGTTTATGCAGCTAGAGGAAAACATAGTTTCTGACCAGTGTGTTATGTTAGCTGTAGAGTTGTTGTTTTTTAATAGGCTCTCTTTATCAAATCAAGGAAGCATCCTTTTATGCCAAGTTTGCTGGGAGCTTTCTAACATGAATATACATTAAATTTTGTCAAAAGCTTTACAAACGTATATATAGGTGTAGCCACCTTTCCTCTTCTTTCCTCTGTTGATGTAATCAATCAAGCTGCTTCTGACTATTGTGCCACTTCATCATGCTGTGCAGTTCATTTTCTATATGGTCTAATCCAATTCACTAAGACTCTGTAGGATTTTTGTATTTGTATCTATGGGAGGCACTTACTTGCCTGTGATTCTCTTGTATTGTAGTGTCTTTGGTTTGGAATTAAGGCAATGTTGGCCTCACGGGATGGAGTCTAGTATTGTGTCAAGATTGTATAAAACTGATAGAATTTCTCCCTACATGTGTGGACGAATTCACCCTGAAATCACAATTAATCTAACAAATGTTAGAGTAAAATCAAATAAAAATAGACTAGAAAATGTGAGCAAATCAACAAAACCAAAAGATAGTTCTTTGATAGATGAACAAAACTCATCAACTTTTACATGGGCTGACCAAGGGGAAAAAGAGAGAACTCACATTGAAGTGCTTAAAATTGGGACTAAAACAACATCAATACTTATAGAAATAAAAGGAATAATGATAGCATATTGTAAACAACTACACTAATAAATGAGATAACTTAAATGAAGTAGAAAAATTGTCAGGAAGACACAAACTAATGGCACTAACCCAAGAAGAGGCATAAAATCCAAGCTGGTCATCACCCCAGCACTCAGAAGATAGACAGAAGGTTGAGGTGTTCAAAGCCAGCCTCAATCAGTTTCCAGGACAGTCTGGGCTACATGATGTCCTGTATTAAAAAAAAAAAAAAGAGCCAGGTGGTGGTGGCACACACCTTTAATCCCAGCACTCAGGAGGCAGAGCCAGGTGGATCTCTATGAGTTCGAGGCCAGGCTGGTCTACAGGGTAAGATCCAGGACAGGCACCAACACTACACAGAGAAACCCTGTCTCGAAACAAACAAACAAACAAAAAACCAATTTAATCATTTTAAAACTCTGAATAGAGAAAAGCCAAAGCAGAGTAGTGCATGCCTACAATCTGCACCCCTGGAGGAACTGATTCTGGAAGATTACAAGTCAGCAGCCTTCCTGGACTGTGGTGATGTATTGTGTACCCTAATAAAATCTGCCTGAAGATCAGAAAGCAGAACAAGCCACTAGATTAAACATAGAGGCCAGGCAGTGGTGGCACACACCTTTAATCCCACTACTGGGAAGCACACACGCCTTTAATCCCAGGAAGTGATGGCAAGGTGGAGAAATGTATATAAGGCGTGAGGAGACAGGAACTAAAGGCTTTTTGGGAGAAGCATCCCTTTCAGCTAGAGGCTTTTTTGGCTGGAGCCTTTCTCAGAGGACTTCAGCCAGAGGACTCATAGAGTTGGTGAGGTGAGATGTGGCTGTGACTTGTTCCTTTGTCTCTCTGATTTTTCAGCATTTACCCCAATATCAGGCTCAGGGTTTTTTATTAAAAGACTATATTAGAATTCATGTTGCACTGGACTGCATAGTGGCATCCTGACTCAAAATAAGTACAAAGAACAACAACAAAAGGCAGGAATCCTAGCTCGTGCCTTTATGCCAGCATTCAGGAATGTTGAGTCAGGATCGTAAATTTGAAGCTAGCCTGGGCTACATAGTGAGCTCCTTGCTTAGAAACAAAACAACTCCACCAAGACCCAGATAGCTTCACCAGCAAATTCTACCGAACATTTAGAGAAAAATTAATGCCATGCTTTCACCAACATTTCCAAAGGACAGAAGACAAGAAAACACTAACATCATTCTATAAAGTTAATGCTGTCCGAATGCCGAAACCGGTCAGAGACATGAAAAGAAAACTGAAGACCGATACAACTGGAGATGCATAGTGGAAATTTGTCTCAAAAAAAACAAAAACAAAAAAAGCTGGGCATGACAGTTCACCTCTGCAATTCTAGCACTTGGGAGGTGGAAGCAGCAGGGTTAGAAGTTCAAGGCTACCTTCAGGTAGATAGTGAGTTAGAGGACAGCCTGGCCTATTTGAGACCCTGTTTTAAAACAAAACATCCTAATCCAGAAGACACTATTTACGGGGGTTTCAACAATTATCAACTCACAGACAAACCTATTTCATCTATACCTGTACTTTGCTCCTGCACACACACACACACACACACACACACACACACACACACACGCACGCACACATGAGTATTTTAAAAGCACGCACGCATGCACACACGCACGAGTGTTTTAAAAGCAACGCCCAGAAACCATTTCTTCTGTAAATATTGTTTATTACTCCAAAAGATAAGGATTCTACAAAAACTTGATTCTGATCTCATTATTACCACCCCTAGTCTTTAAAAAATACCTTAATATAATCAAATATCCTGGGTTTGCATCTTGGTGCTGGGTGGTATACATGCTATGCAAGCATTCTACATCCCCAGCCCTGGATTTACATTTTCCCTAGTTGTCTCGTGTGTGTGTGTGTGTGTGTGTGTGTGTGTGTGTGTGTGTGTGTCTGTCTGTGTGTCTGTGTGTCTGTGTGCCTGTGTGTGTGTATAGTACTCCCAATCTTCCCTTGAATTTGCTCTGTAGCTGAGGATAACCTTGAACTCTTGACCCTCCTGCTTCTACCTCCCAAATAGAGGGGGTTACAGTGTGTGCCACATGGCTAGATACTGCTGTAACTTTTTAATAGCTATTTTGTTCAAACCAATATCTACACATTCAACTTGGTTACCTATTGAATTTCCACATGGTTTCAAGCTTTCCTTCACTCTTTTGTTTTTCTTCCAGTTTTCTGAAGAAATGCTACAGTGTTAGGCATGTAGCTGGCTACATGAAGAAATGCTGAGATGTTAGGCATGCAACCTGCTACATTCTGGATTCTGCTGGTGGAATTATAGTGGTGTCATTTAACATGTTCACTATTATACAGTGACTCAATTTTAAGTGATTGCTGCCAATTCTGCTATAAATATGATTTAATCCATCTGTCATCAACACGCTGTTGCTCTTGTAGTCCTTAATAATGGCTGCACCCTTTGTAGCATTCTTGAAACTAGTGATCTCATCCGATCTTCCTAACAACAATTCCATATGGTTCTTATTATTATCCCTAATCTAGAGATGAAGAACACAAAGCTTAAAGAGGTTAAGGAATTTTGACTACAGTTAATTCACCAGTAAATACCTGGGCTCAAACTCTATCTGATGTTAAAAACCCATCTTGTTATCCATTGTGTGATAATGTCCCCTCACATCCCTTTGCCTGAGGCTCATGATGGTTGGTTGTTTTCAGACTCTAGGAAGTAGTCTTCCAGTCTATCTAAAAAAAACTTCCACATTTCATATCCTAAATAACACTTGGGATGCTTTCAGCTCCAAGTAATAGAAAACCTGCCAGCCCACTCCCAAATAACCACACAGAGAATTATCATTAATTATAAAAGCTTGGCAATAGCTTAGCTCTTACAACTTAAATTAACCCATATTTTTTTATCTATGTACTACCGCATGTCTCAGTACCCTTTTTCAGCACAGGGCAAGTTCATCTTGCTTCTCCCTGCGTCTCCTGCAACTCTGCCCTTCTTCATCCCCACACTTTTCCTCTGTCCACAAGTCCCACCTAACCTCTTCCTGCCTAGCTATTGGCCATTTAGCCCTTTATTAAACCAATGAGAGCAGCACATCTTCACCGTGTACAAACAGACTATGCCATAACACTCAACAAGAAGGATATTTATCATCTCACACAACAAGAAAGCTAGATGTAGGACAACACCAGGGCTGGTTGGCTTACTGACTCAACAACAGCATTGCAGATCCCAGGCCATTCTGTCTCTTCCCTTGGACACCATCAGTGTGTTTTTTTGCCCTTCAGCTAGAACCTCTGATGGTTATAAGATGGCCATTCCAATAGCCCCATGGAACCACTCCCTTCATGGATGCCGGCATGTTTCCCTATGCATCTCTGTGTAAGGGCAAGAAGCTCCTTGACACGGGAGAGGAGACAGGAACAATGCTAAGAGCCAGAGAGTGGGGAAGAGTGCTGGGAAATGCTGTCTTCTGGACATGGCTGTTGCTCTCATGAACCCGCTGTAGTTATTATTTCCTGTGAGATCAAGCCAACAAAATCAGTCAATATTTCAGCACACAGCACTAATTGGATGCAATGAGGGGGTACATAATAGTGAGAGGGGGACTTCTTGGGAGGTATCTGGAAGGAGAGTAGAAGGAGGGAGTTAGAGATGGATAAACATGTATGAAATTATCAAAGAATAAATTAAAGGACAAAAAAGAGGTTTCTTCAGAAGACCTTGCCTCAGGTGTCACTGGCCAGAATAAGTCATGTGCCCACTCCTAATGTCATATATTCTGAGGAAGAGGGTCCTATTCCCCCAGCCATAACAGGGTTAGGAGCATACCCGCGAGATGGTATTAGAGCACCCTTCCCTGATGGATGGATTCTACTGTAAAGAAGAACATGAGAGAGCCAGGTGGTGCTGGAGCACACCTTTAATCCCAGCACTCGGGAGGCAGAGGCAGACAGATCTCTGTGAGTTTGAAGCCAGCCTGGGCTACAAAGCGAGTTCCAGGAAAGGCGAAAAGCTACACAGAGAAACCCTGTCTCGAAAAACCAAAGAGAGAGAGAAAGAGAGGAGAGAGAGAGAGAGAGAGAGAGGGAGGGAGGGAGAGGGAGAGAGAGAGAGAAATACTGTGTCAAAAAAACCAAAGAAGGAGGAGGAGGGGGAGGGGAGTGAGAAAGAGGAGAAGAGGAAGAAAATAGAATGGATGTGGAACAGGCAGCCAATAATACTGCTACCCGCTCCCACGGGGGTGTGCTACATGTTCCTTCATGAATAATTAAAACGCTTCCTTGTAACTACTGCATTTTTATTTTCTGCTGTCTGACATTTTCTGCCGTGTGTCCGCTTCTTCATCTGCAGGAAGAGGCTACACCGGACGATCTGCAATCTAGCAGTTCTACTTTATTCTACATCTGCACAGTCCAGAAAGCAGTTGAGGTGCCGGAGAATTGACTCCATTGGTGAAGTGTTTGCTGCACAAGCCTGAGGATCTGGGCTTGATCCTCAGCACCCACGTAAAAAATGAAAGCTGTGGCAGTGAGTACCTGTGACCCCAGGGCTGGGAAGGCAGAAACAGGGGCTCACTGACCCGCCCCAGTCCCAAAAGAGAATCTGTTTCAAGAAGAAACAAACAAAAAAAAAACAAAAACAAAAAAAAACAAAACAAAACAAAAAAAAGATAGATGGTGTTAATGTGCTGACCGGCCCCTTGAAATCCTGCCCCTTGGCGCCGCCCTGTGTCCTGACATAAGAGCCTCATTTTAAGGAAAAACCCCTTCCCCTTCCTCTCTCTCTTCTGCTTTTCCCCCCTTCCCCGCCACGAGGTGCACACATCTCCGCTTTCCCTTCTCTCTTCCTCTCTCTCTCTTTCCCTGTCTTTCTCTTTCTAATAAACTCTTTCCACGTGGATGAAGCGCCCGGGTTGTGAATAAATGTCCACCGCCACCGCCACGCCTGCATGGCTTGTCCCGCCCGCCGCCCTACCCTGCATCTGCCCTGCATGCAAGCATGTTTTCCCTCACGCATGGGATACCCTGACCCAGCCAGCTGGGGGTCCATCGCGTGATTTATCATAACAGATGGCATCTGAGGAATGACATCCAAGGTTGACCTCTGGCCTCCACATACACATACAGATATGTGCATGAGCACCTGCACACATGTGCACACACATAGAGAAAGTTAAAGTTTAAGGGCAAAACTAACATAGTGCTACAGGCCTGTAATACCAGAACTTGGAAGGTTGAGGCAAGATCAGGAGTTCACCTTCAGCTAGATACCAAGTTGGAGGCCAGCCTGAGCTATGTAAGACCTTGTCTCAAAAGAAAACCATTTTTTTTCAAAGATTTATTTATTATGTAAACAGTGTTCTGTCTGCATGTATCCCTGCAGGCCAGAAGAGAGCACCAGATCTCATTACAGATGGTTGTGAGCCACCATGGGGTTGCTGGGAACTGAACTCAGGACCTCTGGAAGAGCAGTCAGTGCTCTTAACCTCTGAGCCATCTCTCCAGCCCCAAAAAAACATTTTTAACTATGTTCTAGAAATGCTGGCAGGTTCAAACTAAGTCATAGGTATGACCGTGTCCTTTCTTCTTGAAAGAAAAAGAACAACAACAACAACCTAGAACATGGCCATTAGATTTGAAGACCTGCAAAGACTGGAACCGGTACTATCTTCCCATCTTCCCAGTAATTTATTTTGTTTGTTTGCTTGCTTGGTTTTTTTTTTTTTTTTTTTTATTGTTGCCTCTCCCATAGACAAGGCTGGCCTGAATACCTGACCCTCCTGCCTCCACCTCCCAAGAGCTCAAACTAAAGGTCTGCACCATCATACCTACTATTTCTTTTGTTTGGGATTGTAGCTGGTTTTGTTTGTTTGTTTTTGAGACAGGGTCTCACTAGGTAGCCTAGCTTTCTAGGAACTCACTATGTAGACTAGGCTGGCCTTGGACTCACAGACATCCTCCTGCCTCTGCCTCCTCAGTGTTGGGATTAAAGGTGTGTGCCACCACACTCAGCTGGTATTTTGCTTTTTGAACTAGCATCTCACACTGTAACGAAGGCTGTCTTGTACTTTACTGTGTAGCCCAGGTTAACCTTAATATCTCAGCAGTCCTCCTGCATCAACTACCAAGTGCTTGAATTACAGAATTCCACTATCTGGCCCTGTTGTGGAATATTGCTTTAACTAGGTGAAGGTGTGTTACATTTGTTTAATTATGTAAAGATGCGTTACATTTGTTTATGTTGCGGAATGTTACTTTAACTATGTGAAAGTATGTTACATTTGTGCTGCATTTGTTTAATTATGTAAAGATGTATTGCATTTGTTTCACCTTGCCTGACTAAGGCACCTGATTGGTTTAATAAAAAGCTAAACAGCCACTAGCTAGGCAGGAGAGGGATAGGCAGGGCTGGCAGGCAGAGAGAGTAAGTAGGAGGAAAAATCTAGGCTCGAGAGAGAAGAAGAAGAGAACGAGGGAGAAAGACAGGGACATGCCCGGGGCCAGAAGCCAGGCAGCTGCCAGCCAGACATGGAGACAGAAAGTAAGGTATACAAAAAGAAAGGTAGAAAATCCCAAGGCAAAACATACAGAGAAACAGATTAAAATGAGCTAAGGACAAGCATACTCATCCTTAAAACTAGGGCTGGACAGATGGCTCAGCGGTTAAGAGCACTGACTGCTCTTCCAGAGGTCCTGAGTTCAATTCCCAGCAACCACATGGTGCCTTACAACCACCGGTAAGGAGATCTAGTGCATACAAAACTAATAATAAGTATCGTGTCATGATTTGGTGGCCAAAAGAAAAACCCTGCTACACAGCCCAGCTTCTTATCAATGTTTGTTTGTTTGTTCTGAGACAAACTCTTTGTAGCCCAGGTGACCTTAAACTTACTATGTAGCTGAGGATGACTTTGAACTTGTGATCCTCCTGCTTCCATCTCCCAAACATTAGAACTATAAGCACTAGGTGTGTGTCACCATGCCTAGCTTATTGATTGCTAATGTTAAAAACAGGAAAGTGAAGTATCCTGCCTTCCTTATTTGTATAGCCACTGCCATCTACTTGCTTCTAACCCTCATGGGACAGACAGAGGTTGACTAGATGTTCTTTTTTCTCAGGCATCTTTAGTGTGACTTCAACATCTTCCCAGAGCCCACACATGACTCTCTATCTCAGCTTGGGCTGCCAACTATGACTACAGTGTAAGAAATCACTTCTGTGTCTGCTTCATTTCATAGACTGCTTCTGAAGTAACTCTCCATTCACTGTATCACATGCATCCATTTCTTCATGGAGAACCATGAGATCGCCACAAAAGAAGACCGTCTGCAAGCAGCTACCTTTGCTACTCTTACCTCCAGTCCAAACAAAGGGGCTCCATTACCTTTAGTTTATGCCTACAACACCTTTCTCTAGTAAAACTGATTTGATCTGTAAACAGCCCCATTTTTACTTAGTAAAAGCCTATGATTTGTAATGAATGTAACGGCATATCTGAATAGATATATCAGACATCCTGTCTGTTATACAGATCATTTGGCATAATAAATACAAAAGAAAATTTGAGAACCTTATTTAAGCTGGTTTGGTCACACCTTCCATTTCATTTTATTCTTTTCCGAGCACAGTCTTTCCATTCTGACAAGGGGTGCAGGGTTATAACTGACCGTGGAAACACAGATGTCTCTCAGCAGCCATGGTATACCTGTGTTCACCACCCTAGGGCCTTCAAAGATCAGTTTTATTTTCCGACTTGACCCCACTGGCCTGTTTTTTGTTTGTTTTTAATGTGTATGTTATACGGGTGAGGGTGATCTAGGAGACCAGAAAAGGGCCTGGGATACCCCGAAATTGGAGTCACAGCTGTTGTGCTCTGTCTCTTGTAGGTGCTGGGAACTGAAGTTGTATCCTCTGGAAGAGTAGCAAGTTCTATTAGTGACTGAGTCATATCTCCAGCCACCCCTGTTTTGAAATGTACAAAGGGAAATGTTGATGCAGCCAGGGGAGAAAGGGAGAAGATGTCCATAATTACTGGCTAAGCTGGATGAGCCGGAGTAAGTACTACTACCTCTTTGCCTTGAATGACTCTGAATGGATAAAAATTTCCTCTGCCCATCTCACAGGGCAGTTACAAAAATAAAGTAAACACAGGAATGGGAAAGTGGATTTCTGAACAAATGCGAAGTTGCTGTTATTATTTTCAACTATAGAATTTCCTCTGCCGCATGTTTTTTTTTTTAAACCACAAAACTATTGCATACCTCACTCCAGACAGCATCCACTGAAGTTCACGCTCATTCGTCCTTTGTCTGATGCAGATTCCATCAGCCCTGCAGCATCCATCTCTTTAGTTCATATTCCCACACTGTGTTTCTAAACACAAATCCCGCCATACGATGGAATACTGCATGGAGCAACTTGGAAAAACCTCAACACAGCTGTAAAGGTCAAGTACCCTAGCAAAGGTTATATACTCAAAGTACCCAACAAGAAGTCAAAAGGAGAGAGACCTAATCAAATTAGAAAATGCCTCTTATTGTGCGTGTGGTGGTACAGGCCTGTAATCCCAAGCCTTGGGAAACAATCAGGAGGATTATGAGTTCAAGACCAGCTTAGGCTACATTATAAGATCCTGCTCACCCTCAAAAATAAGTTTCTGGAAGGAACCCATATACTATGTACTTCCATAACCAGGGATTCGTCCCATCCTACTCGAATGCTTTAGAAAGCATAATATTCTATGGCTCCTAAGAACAAGGCAGAGAGAAAAGGGCATTCCAGTACATACTCAGGGGAGAAAGTGAGACACCTAAAAGATCCACGGTAATAAACTCAGGGAGTTTGAACGTCTACCCAGTGAGTCGCAGGCCAATGAGACGCAGCTATCTTTTGCATGGCATTTTTTGTAGGGCCTTCCCATCAGGAGACTGCCTCCAAACACTGTCTCTTGTAACCATGGTGAAGGAATCCTTATTGTGTGTGCTCTTAGTACAGACAAGCCTGAGGTCATTGACTCCAACCTTGTACCTTTAAGCTGTAAACATTTTACAGATGAGGACCCTGAGTCTCGAGTCCTGTGGCCAGGGTCGTATTTTGTGAAGCTAGCATGTAAGTTCCCCAACACTCTCAAACCAAAACTTTTATCAAGCTCCCTAAACCTCAGCTTGCTTTCCCCTCCTCTTCCCTAAGTAATTAATCCATTTAGTCCTTTCCACACCCACGCCAGCCAGTAAATCCTAGGTCAAGTCTGGTCTGTTCCTGAGCTGGCCTTCACAAGGCAGCACAGAAGGATGCTCACTTGTCCACAATCTTGCCAAGCCTCTGCCACCCACCGCGTCAGTGATCCTGAGGAGCTCCAAAGCGCCTACCCAGCTCCCCCAAGCCCAGGCTCCACCTGCCCAGCTGCGCACTCGCGAATCTAGCTCTAGACTCTAGGGGAGGACCCAGCGAGACCAGCGCATCATAAAGAGAGGCAGCTGCAGCCGGGGCCGGGGTCCTGCTTCTGCGTGGCCACCGCGCGCCGCCGGAACTACGCTTCCCAGGCTGCCCCGCTGCAGCCGCGCGCCCCGCGCCGCGCCCGGCCCCGAGCCGCCTGTTGATCGCAGTGCAAGCTCGGGGCCACGGCGCCGCCCCTGCTGGTCGGACCCGAGCACTCGGGGCTCTAAAGGCTGTTGCTCAGCATCTTCTGCTTCGGGATGGGTGCAAGCAAGGGTGAGAACCTGGGACGGGAGGGGACTGTTGGGGCAGCCTGTCTGCAGCGCCCGGGTCCGCAGCTCAGCGGCCGCCGCACCCTGCGTGTCCGCGGGAGGATGCTCCATGGCGTGGCACGCGGCCAAGCGCAGCCCGCAGCAGCTTGCACCCGAGTGCCGGGTGCGCGGGGAGGCGGGGATGGCGAGGGGCGACCGGGGACGCGTGTAGGTACCGGCTGCATGGTGCCCTGAAGCCCCGCAGCCCCAAAGCGCCGCACTCGACACACAGATGCAGAGAGGGCGCGGTCTCCCATCGCCCGGGGCTGCGGAGCTTGGGTTTTCCAGGTTGGGCTTTGTTTCCCATTTTCTCCTCTCCTGCGAATGTGTGATAAGCTCCCGGAGTCTGGAGCATCTCGCTGCCTCATTTGAGCAGGAGCCTGGGAAGGGAGGCTTCTTTCCTGAGGTCCCCAGAGCTGTCACAGGACGCTTCAGCCTTCACAAAGCCGCCCTTTGCAGGTCCTAGAGAATCTTTTTCCTATTCTTCCTCGTTAAAATCATGCTGGTTCGTGCCTTCCCGGGGCTTCCTTGCCTTAACCTGTTGACCTGCAAAAAAATGAAGGTCGGTTTAAAATAGCAATAGTAAAGGTTTGGGGAATTTTTACTTTAAAATGTCAGAAGGTGGGAAGGTGATGCGGCTAAAATGCAAATTGCAATAAAGAGGCCGAGAACGCCACCGCTTCTTCGGCTCCTATTAAATATCTGATTCACCATGCGCTTGGGAAAGGAGAAAAAAGAACATCAGAGGAGGTATTACAAAAGCATGGTTTCCGTAGCAGCTCCACCATTGAGGAACTGTGGGATCCTGGGCCAGACTCTTCACCTCTCTGAGCTGCGTTCTCCGTGTAAAATGGGGTATTTGGTGAAATGGTTTCTGGACCTCTTTTCTTGGATACTGAAATGGCAAGAGTGTTTAGCACTTTTACAGAAAGCTTGATGGGGACAGAAAGAACAGTTTTCCCGAAGGAAGCTGGAAGATTTTCAGGGCTTAGTTAATCGAGGTTTTTTGTTTGTTTGTTTTTCCCTGATTCCCTCTATCCTCTTCAGTCTTGCTCACTATCACAAAGGTTTTGGTTTTTATGTTACCGTAAATCGGCAGGCCACAGTGTGGTGGTTTTGTTTGCAGGTGCGATCAGCTGATAAAGGTCGGTGGCTCCCTAGGGCTGGGCCTGAGCTGTCAAATGTGCTCTGCAAGAAGGCGAGGGAGGGGTGGGGGACGGGACTCCCGCAAGAAATAACCAGAGAGAATATACAGTGAGGAAAGAGAAAATGGTACTGATGGGTTATTGTGTGAAAAGTGAATGCACAATAGAAGGTCTGAGAGAGGCACTGTACAAACACTGGCCTAACCCATCAACTGGTACAAAAGCTTTGAGTGAAAAAAGGGTTAGAGCAGGATTCTCTTATTGCTGAGTGTCTTACTCAGGGAGAACACATCTTTACAATGCAGAGACTAGGAAGTTTCCATCATCCCCCAAAGGTCAAGATGAGCCTCCTGCTGGTGAGCCTCCTGCTCTAATAAAAAGACCATAATTTCACCCACGTAGTATTCCAGACAAGATGATGCAGGGGCAGGGGAACAGCTGTCATAGATGGCAATACGAGTAACTGTGGATTGGTATATGTGGACTTTGACTCCTGGATGAGAAAATGATAGCTGTAAAAGATCATTTCGGGGTCAGGACATGGTGGTGCCGGCCTTAATGCCAGCAGGTAAATGCCAGCAGGTCAGCCTGGTGTACGTAGTGAGTTCTAGGCCAACTTCAGCAACATATAGTGAGACCCTGACTCAACCTTGCATCCAAAATAAAGAAATAAGTAGAGATATTTTGATACCTGAATATGGGCTGTATACTAGACAATGTGGAATTACCGTTCTTAGGTGCAGTAACAGTATAGTAGTATATATGAGAATGTTCTATATTTTTTAAATTTTAAATCTTTTAAAAAATACCGTTACTTATTACTTGATACAGTGTATCTTGATCTTATCCATCCCTCCTTAACCCCCAATACATCCCCTTCCCACCTTCATGCCTTTGGTGGTGGTGGTGGTTGTAGTGGTAATGGTGGTAACTGTGGTAACCTACTAAATCCAAAGTAAAATGGTCTTGTTGGCTTGATGTGAAGATCTTGCCTTAGTAACCACGGCTGCTGTGAGTTCATGAGTGCAACAGCTGTGTCATGTCTCCAGGACAGCATTTCACTGGACTACTCCCATCCTCTGGCTCCTAGGTTCTTTCCACTCCCTCTTCAGTGACGCTCCCTGAGCTTTGAGGGGGTTGATACAGGGATGAGCACTCCATTGTCCCTAATTCTCAGCACTTTGATCATTTATGAGTCTCTGCATTAACTGCTGCCCACTGCTGAAGAATCTTCCCTGGCCAAAGTTGAGAGCAGCACTAATGTAGGGGCATAGACATAAGTATTGAGGAGACAGTTTGATGATGACGTGACCATTTAGCAAAACGTCAGTAGTAGGCTCCCCCTACATAGGGCCTATCACCTCCCAAGCCAGGGTCTTTTGACCAGACATGAATTCCCTCCTGTGGAGCAGGCCTCAAATTCAGTCAGAACTGGTTGGTTGCCCCCATAACTCCGTGCCACTGTTGTCTGGGGAGTACATCTTACCTGGCGGGTCAGTGTTGAAGCACTCAGGGTTCACTGTTGGGGTGATCCATTGATGACTCTTCTCCCCCAGCAGCATACAAAGCACCTTCTGTCACAATGAAAACTTCGGGTTTTAGAGGTGAAGCTCACTGATGTCTACAATACGCATGCTCAGCAGGTTGAGGGAAGAGCCGTCTGTGGTGGTAGAGCATGTTCAGGAGCACAGCAGAAAGACAGCAGTGAGAGCCAGTTGAGTCCAGAAGAACAGTGTGCAGCTGGATTTTGCTCC
>CABHPH010144461.1:0-35790 GCA_902168325.1 Peromyscus nudipes
CACACTAGTAACTCTGACATAAAACATCAGAGATTATTATGCATTTATTATATGGAAACATATATTTAGAGGCTAGTGTGAATCAAAAACACATTTTACTCATAACATTAACTATTGAATGCTATGAAGTTGTATCCCTCCAAATTCATGCTTCATAATGTGGTCACTGGGGAGACAGGGCTTTATAAAAGCATTTCAGTTAAAATATGGTCAGTGGTTTGAGCCTCAATCAAATACCATTTGCGAATAGAGAGCAGGAAAATCTGAGTCAGACATCAGACAGCAAAGTTTCTGCAAAGAGATAGATAAAACCTCGAAGCCAAGTGAAAATGAAAAGACTTAATCCAGACACTATGGGGAAAGGCATGGTTGGTGATCCTAGCAACCTTCAGGAGACTCTGATCCTTTTACCTCACTCTTTGACTTACATTTTCCAAACTCTGAAAGATTAGTGGTTTAAATTGCTGTTTGTGGTGCTCTGATTTGTCTTAACCACTTAGAATACTACTTAATTTTTTATCATCTATTCTTTCTTTTAAAACATAGAGAGTAATACTTTACAGTTAAATAAACTTATAACTCAAAACCAACTTCTGATTCATTTACTTATTACAGAAAATGTTCCCTTTCTTCGATATTTTTTTTCGAGTTTCAGTCTGATAAAGAATAAGTATGTGGTCTTTGAAGTTCTATATACTGATCGAGTATATGTGTTTATCTTTATTTATATAAATACCACTCCAAAATATGTTAGGGCATTTTTACAAAAGAGTATTTTGTATGTTTTGAAGACCATGTCAAATTTGATGTCACCATTTCCTAGTGATACTAGGAATCCCACCATAATCTATGAATATTTTTGTTGATAAGAAAATAAAATAAGATATTATTTTCCTTTCTACATCTTATTTCCTCCTACATCTTTCTTTTCCTTATTTCTTTAAAAAGAGTATTTTAATTGAAACATAGTCCACTAGCTTGTCCACATTTCTGTAGGACATACATTTATCCATTATCATGACAAATAATTAGGCAAACAAAATATGTTCAACTGTATTAATATGATAAAAAAGTAGTTACTCAATTTATACAGATGATGCCTGAGGTATATGATCAGACTGAATTAATAGAAAAGATGACAATGGGAACAAAAAGTAACAATGAAAGTCAATATAAGTACCCATTTTTATTGGAAGTTTAACCAAATTTTGCCATTTTTTTTGTCCACAGTTACCTCATAGGTTTTTTAGAATGAAGATGATTCACTATTATATATTTTTAATTCTTTTTAATTTTAGTTTTATAAGTAGTTTTTTCTCACTATGTTGCTACCTGAACAATAAGAAAAGTAACTACATCAATTGTAGTGTCAAACTGAAATCAAACTGCATTCCTCTCTACAAGGTTTTATTACTCATTATGTGTATGCATAAATAGTGGAGGGCGTGTGAATGTGAGTGTGGGTGCTTAGAGACTAGGGACATTGTACATCTGTCTCTCTCTGTGAAGCTAGAGTTACAAGTGCTTTTAAACAACCCAATAGTAGTGCTGGGGATTGGACTTGGGTCCTCTTCCAGAATACTTCATGATTTTGGTTTTCATTTAATTGTTTTTTTAATTGATTGTCTTTTTAGCTATTTTTTACTGTTTTCTGTTTTTTTCTTTTGATTTTATATTGAAAATAAATTCTTTTCTTATCCAGTATATTCTAACCATAGTTTCTCCTCCCTCCAGTCTTCCTAGTTCACCTTCCTTTTTCCCCAAGTCAACTCCCCCTCTATTTTCTCTCCAGAAAAGAGCAGGCCTCCAAGAGATGACAGTCAGATAGGACAAAACCATATCCATAAGACAAGATGAAAACCCTTATAGCAAGATAACCCTGTAGGAGGAAAACAGTCTGAAGAATAGGCAAAGGTGTCAGAGATATACCTGCTTTCACTTTCAGGTGTCTCACAAAAACACTAAGTGTTCTGGGATTAAAGGCATGCACCATAGCCTAGAGTGCTGGCATTAAAAGCGTGTACCGCCACACCTGGCTCTAAGCTCTTCTTTAATTCCTTTTTACAAGTTGGAAACTTATCTTGGTAGATTCTTGTCCTGAGGTGACTGCCTCCCTTTATTCCATTAAATATAAGGCTTTTCACTCATCTGTGGATGTTCTTGAACACAGGAATTAGCTCCATTTCACTTCCTGGTGCTCTTTTTCTCCTGATCCTTTTCATGGTAGATCTGCATAAGCATTGCCACTAATAACCACATGACACTGTCCAAACTAGGTCATTTTGAAATCTCTGCAAACATAATTAATCCAAAACTCTTCAATTCAGCATCAGGCATATTTATTGGACAAGTGCTAGAAAACAGCCACATTCTGTAGCTAGAGTTTTCCTGTGTCCCAGCCTGCCAGTGGTCAGGACAAATCTCTCTCACCTGCCAGTCTGGCAGCTGCTCAGACCCAAGTAAACACACAGAGGCTTATATTATTTACGAACTGTATGGTCATTTTCTGAAGCTTATTACTGTCTAGCTCTTATACTTAAATTAACCCATAATTCTTATTTACGTTTAGCTGCATGGCTTGGTACCTTTTCCCAGTCCTGCCTTCACATCTTGCTTCTCATGGCAGCAGCTGGCAGTATCTCCTGACTTAGCTCTCCTGTTCCCAGCATTCTCCTCTCTCTTTGTCCAGCCTATACTTCCTGCCTGGCTAGTGGCCAATCAGTGCTTTATTAATTAACCCATCAGAGCAATATATTCATAGCATACAGATATCCACAGCAACATTCTCCATGAAAAGATCACAAGAATACTCTCTAGGCCACATACCAACACTCTTCTCCTCTGAAACATCTTGAGCCAAGCCACTACAGTTCGAATCACCCTCAGCACCACTGTCTTACATAATCCTATGACTCTGGCCAATTTAACCAGGCTTAATGCATTCTACTGTGTTCTTGACCCAAAGTCCCAAAGTCCACATTTCTCCAAAGAAAAGCATGGTCCAGTCTATCACAGCAGTACCACAGTCCTGTTACCAAATTCTGTCTTAGTTAAGGTTTCTATTGCTGTGAAGAGACCCCATGACCATGGAAGCTCTTCTAAGGAAAACATTTAATTGGGGCTGGCTTATGGTTTCAGACACTTAGTCCATTATCTTCTTGGCAGAAAGCATGGCAGTGTGCAGGCAGACATGGTATTAGAGAAGGACCTGAGAGTCCTACATCTGGATTCTCTGTCAACAGGAAGAGACTAAGAAACATTGGTCAAGTTTGAGCTTCTGAGACCTCAAAGCTCACCCTCAGTGACACACTTACTTCAACAAAGTCACAACTACTCCAACAAGGCCACACCTCCCAGTAGTGTCAATCCCTGTGTGACTATGTGATTATTTTTATTCAAACTGCCACACCAAGCTAAAAGTCGTAACACATAACCAGAAGAACTGGTGCAGACATATGTTTGCTTTTCCATTTCAGACTGTATGAGACCATATGAGCCTTGTTTAGTTGATTAAGTGGGCCATGTTCTCCTAGTGTTTTCAATCCCTTTTTACTCCCAGAGACTTCCCTCACCCTCCTCTGCAGGGTTCCTCCAGCTCCAAGAGGAAGGACCCAATGGAGACCTCCAATTTAGATTCTCTCTTTACATAATGTGGGTCTTTTCACCCACATCTGTCTGCTGCTAGAGGAACTCTCTCTGATCACAACTGCATAAGGCAGTGATCTATGAGTATAGCAGAATATCATTAGAAATTATTTCATTGACTTTTTTTTCTTTGCCAGTTATGTTTAGTTCTACCCTAGTTCTCTGGCCTATCCTGTGTCTTGTTCTTGGCCATCGGACAGTACAGGGAATGGGCTATCTTTTTTGGGTGGTCCTCAATTTAAACCAAGCATTGGTTGGCCATTCCCAAATGTTCTATGCCACCATTGCCCCAGCACATTTTAGAGGTAAGACTGATTGCATGTAGAGTGTTTTGTGGCTGGATTGTTGTCCAGGTTACTCTTTCAGTAGCTTGTAGAGCACCTTCCCTTGCCAAAGAGACTAGAACTCCATTAGGGGCGAAGGCTCCATGCAAGCACCTGCTCAACCTCTCTATATTTGTTGAGCTGAGGTGTTGTCCTTACTGTCAGTTTTCAGAGGACAACGTAATGTCCCAGAATCAGTATGCATTTTCTTTATCGATCTCCATGAGACTTCCTCAACCAAATGTAACCAAGTCTCACCACTGGAAGCCCTACTAGTCTATAAAAGATGGCCAATTCAGACTCAGTATTTTCAATTACTAGGAGTCCTCACTAAGGTTGCCCTCATAGATTGCAAAAAGTTTCCAGTGCACTAGGTTTCCATACCATCACCCAAATGTGCCCCCCCAATTCTATCTGTCTCTTCCTGCACTTCCTTACCCAATCCCTTTTTTCCACCTGATCCCTCCCGCTCCAGTACCACCTGCCCCCAGTGCACCCATAGAACCTATTCATTTTCACTAGGCCATCTGTCTAGTCCCCAAAATATGTTCTTAATAAGAGTGAGCATATTTAGAAGATGTAGAACAAAATATATGTAACTGTGTGCGTAAAGCTATAAATTTAAAGTAATGCTTGTTAAAAATAGAAGTAGTTAAGTATCTGAGAATAACACAATGGGACAATATACAGGATTTGAAGCTATAATCTTTCCTGTTTTCATTTCATTTGGATAACACATTCCAAGGAATCTG
Source organism: Peromyscus nudipes (assembly GCA_902168325.1). Taxonomy (NCBI): domain Eukaryota; kingdom Metazoa; phylum Chordata; class Mammalia; order Rodentia; family Cricetidae; genus Peromyscus; species Peromyscus nudipes. The sequence continues at coordinate 4,721 of CABHPH010144461.1, forward strand.
TTATCAAGAAGATAGTAGATACCTTGACCTGAGTAATTTACAGTCTCTCAGGGCTCATAAAATTAAACCTGTATTAGATTATTTACTAACAAACTTTTGGGAGAAATTTATTTTACATCCAGAAGAACTTTGAGTCCTTAATGAAAACTTAATGTATTACAAAACCCTTACAATATGTTTTTTAAAGGTGAGAGAGTGAAAAAAGGTTTTCATTTTTGGCTATAATTCTGATTATTTTATAAAGATCTATTCAAGGCTTCTACTTCTGCATTACTTGCTGTTTATTTAACTTTTGAATGTATTTTAGAAGGATATTTAATTATTCTAATTATTAATATTTAGCATAATATGTTCAAGTATCTTCTTTCAACATTGTGTTATAATTTAAACAAGTCTCATGTTTATAATGCCAACTATACTTAGGGTTTCAACATTAATATGCAATGTATGAAATCTGAGACACTGGGCATACTGTATAAATGATAAGCAGAAAGCCATTCCTTGAAGTCTGAGCACGGACTACATGGGGGGAAAGGAGAAGCATGGCACAAGAAAATCCAAATTAAACAAGAAATAGAAATATCTTAAGCAAGACCTGTAATGATATTGCCAATGGCATTTGCAGGACAAGGTTGCTTCTGTATTAGGATACCAATATTTCTGGAAAATCTCTAAACAGAACAGAAAGGAACAACCAAGATATCATTCTAATTTAAAATTTAAATCATGTCAAAAACAGCTTAAGCAATTTCTAAGCACCTATTAAAATGCAGCTTCACAACCTCCTCCTTACACTCCAGGGCCATCTCCTCCCTTCTCTGCTATCACTGTTTGCAGATCTAGTATATCTATTACTTTCCCAAATGCAATGTCATTACATTTGCAATTTTTGCACTATTGCAGTTTTTAATTAAATCTATCAGTTAGATAAATGAAGAACAAAGTGAATTATCCATAGAAAATTACAGAAGTGTCCATTCAGCCATATATCTATGTCTGCCTTTCTATGTCTCTTTGAACTCCATCTCCCTATAATATTCAAGTTGATGTTGAAGTCAGTTTAAATACATGGACAAAAGATACCAGAAATTCTTCTGGACTATGATATGTGCCTTCATATCTGTATCTCCCCACAGGCACTGGTCTGTGCTTTTAAATCCAATGAATCATAGGTCATCTCTGGGGTTTGTCTTGATACAGAAGTTCCCAATATTTTAATACAGTTCTTCAGGATAGGGCTGTGATAGAAAATCTGGGTATTGGATTTTCATTTGAGCAATGATGCTGAATTCAGGGAATTAGCTACATACATTTAAATCAGACTACATTGCTATGGAAAGACAAATAGTTTATTTCAGGGAATATATGACAAATTATATATATACATATATACATATACATATATATATATAAAGACACGTAATATCTCAGTGGTAGAGTAATTATTTAGTATGTGTGAGTCCATGAGTTTGAATGAGTACTGTAAAAATACATTGTATTTATGTGTTTAAGAATATATGCATATTCATATATATATATATATATATATATATAGCAACAATTAATGCAAAAGAGACCAGGCATTTGTAAGAGAGAAAAGATGGATACATGGGAACATTTGGAAAGAGGGAAGGGACAGGGAAAATATATAATATAATCACAATCACAACAAATAAAAAATAATTTAAAAGTAAAATAAAGGGTAAAATTTAAAAACTAGATCTGGGAGCATAAAATCAAAGTTTCTTATTGGGCATGTGAAGCTTTGACTTGCACTCTAGACACAAAATGCCAACACCAAATGGGAAGTTGAGAATAAGAGACCTGAACTCTAGGGAGTCACTGAGGGTAGAAAAGTGAGTTAGAAATATTGATGATGTATTAATCTAAGAAAAGACGAAAATGCAAAGGTTGCTAGAGGAAGTGCCAAATATGGACTTCCAAGGAATTACTTTAGTTTTAACTTGAATATAGTTATATCATTTTGCCCTTCTTCTCCCACTGCCTCATCCACATTCTACCAATATTTCTTAAATTTTGGTCTCTTAATATATGTATCACACATATAGCTATGCTGAGTCTATTTAGTTGTGCTTGTATGTATATATTTCTAGGGATGATCATTTGAACTTGAATAATCAATTTGGGGGCTGTATCTTTGTGAAAACGAATTCTCTGTGTCTCAGTAATTAAGTGCCTATAGCTCTTCGTCTGGCATTGGGGCCCTGTGGGATTTCCAATCAACTCTGTGATTCCAATTGTTACTGTAACTTTCAGTTCTTGTTTAGGTGGCCATATTTTTAAGGTTTCATAGGTGTGGCCTTCCTGTTACACCTAGAACATACAATAGTTCAGCAGATTTTCTGTCCTCTGGTTCTTACAGTCTTTCTGTTGTTGTTGATCCCTGAGTCTTAGGTTTCATCTTGAGGTGTAGAGGCTATGTTGTAGAATGTACCTATTGGGGTTGAGTACCCTACTCTCAGGATTGTAACATCCAGAAAGTTAGCTTCAAAAAATTATAATTGTTTTCCCCAAAGCTACAAAGATGGTTTTCTGTGTCTTTGGGAAAATGGTGATGTAATATAAAAGATGGGTGGTGGGACATGGAAGTTGAAAAATAGTATACAGTTAATGAAATCTCATATCAGACTATTAGAGTATAATGTCATGTTTCTATAAAGAGTCAGTGTATCAGAATCATCTTCCCTATTAGGGTTTATTAAATTAGTTTTTAAATATAGAGACTCTCCAAAGAGAAACTGTCTAAATTATACTTGTATTACATTTTTCCATGTGGTTTTAATTTCAAATCTTTCTAATATCAATGCTCTAGATTTTTCCTTTAGTAATACAGAAGGAGTCTACAAGATATTTAATGTATGATTTTATATACACACACACATATATACATATATATGTATATATATATATATAAGCTCTAGGCCTATTAATGTTTTCATTCTTCCTCTTAAAGCTTCAGCTTATTATTATATTTTTATGAGACAATTCAAAATCTAGTAATGCAAATCATGAGTATATTTCTTGTGTATAAAAATTAGCATTGATTTTAATTTATTTATTTCCTATTTGCATTTTTAAAGTTTTTTTAAAGTCAGCAACAGTATATCCTACTTTAAAATAAAAAAATAAATCTTCTAGAACAGAATTTTATGTGACAAGAATGCTATCATCAATGTCTTAAAAACACCCAAGAATGTAATTAAATAGACCCATTCTTACAGATATATAATTTTCATAGCTTAGATCAGTAATGAGCAAGATTGATTAGTTTATTAAAATTACAAAGATTAAAAGTCTGATAGTACATTGTTGTAAAGCTGGAGAAAAGTTGTCATGCTACAACTGAATATATACACTGACCCAAAGGTTACTCAGGGAAAATTTTCACTGTATGTTAACCCGTCTATGTTTAAACTGTGATCCACAATATTCATACTATATTCATTGTGTGTAGAACAAGTAATCCACTAGCAAAAGTCAATTTTATTAGTTTTATATATAATTAGTTTCATATGTATATGTGAAAGTTAATACATAAAATTAGTATCACTTCATATATATATAGAGAGAGAGCTCCAATACAACTTGATAAGGGAAATTATCCTATAAATAACACATCTCTGTGGCAAACACTCTTAGATACTCCACAACTGTTACACATTCTTTCCTTTTTGCGGTCTGGTCTCATGATGCTTAACAACAGTAAGACTAGTTAATATAAAAGATTGTGATTTTTCTAACTTCAATGTCTTTTTGATAATAACCAGCTTAACATGGGCAAAAGAACATCACATTTGGTAACTGAATATGATCAAAGTCCGATGATGTCTGTAAGAGCATCTCTTCCTTGTTAAGGGGAAATGTAAATGAAGATACAAGTTTTGAGTTTTGCATTGGATTCATTTATTTAAGTGACAGCAGGCAGAGAAAGAAGAGATACTCTGTAAGAGCACTTGGGAAACACAAAATGCTGACATGCAAGAGATGACCAATTTGCCAAGTTTGCAGTGATTTCTAGACTTCTTGTATGTGGGTTAATTCATAGCCCTTAGTTTAATTTTCTGTTTTAGTGCTTGATGCTCTTACTGTGCACGCCAGGTTACCTCTCAGTTACTTCTCACAATATCTTCCTGAGTGCTTGGATTACAGATGTCCACCACCATGATTTGATCCTTTTAACTCTTTAACCATTTTAGTTGGCACACAATAATTGTACACATATAAGATATGCAATGGGATAATTTTCATTTTTAAACACACTGGTATCCTGTTTGGTATCCTGTTCTTGCACATGTTTCCATTAAATGTGAACTCCAAACATGATAAAGCCAAAGAAATACAAAGTATAATAATAATTCCTAGAAGCAGGGAACAGTGGATTGGAGGAAGTGATGAGGTTACTCACTATGTACAATGTTACAATTAATCAGGAGAAATAGCTTATGGATTTCTGTTGGATAGTGTGATGGTTATCAATAATAATAATCCAGGGGTATAAAAGAGGATTTTGAATGAACATGAAAAGAGTTTGAGGTAATAGATTTTCTTTTCTTTTTTTTAACTGTAGAAACTTTCATTTATTATTCAGTTTGAGGTATATTCATTAGAAAGAATCCTGGCTTTCATTCTAGTCTGATCACTAGAGTGAATAACATTTTTATAGTTGTTTATATGTAGAATATGAAGTGATGTAACATCAGCTTTGTTATGTCCTAATAAATACTTATTTGTGTCTTAACCAACTGAGTCATACAGACAAGCATCAAGCCTAAAATGGTTCATCCTACAACTTTTAACCTTCTTTCTTTTTTTAATTAAGAAAAAAAATTTTATTCATTTTACATACCCACCCCCATTCCCTCATACAACCAAGGTAAGGCCTCCAAGCTTCTCCATCTGCCTCAAGGCTGTGCGAGGTGTCCCATCATAGGTAGTGGGCTTCAAAAAGTCTGCTCATGCACCAGGGATGGATTCTGATCCTACTGCCAGGGGCCCCTTAAGCAGATCAAGCTACAAAACTGTCTCACTATGCAGAGGGCCATGCAGGCTCCACAGCTGTTGATCTAAATTTCATGAGTTCCCACTAGTTTGGTTTGGTTGTCTCTGTAGATTTCCTCATCATGATCTTGATGCCCCTTGCTCATAGAATCCCTCTTCTTTCTCTTCGACTGGACTCCTGGAGCTTGTCCTGGTGTTTGGCAGTAGATCTCTGCATCTGCCTCCATCAGTCATTGGAGAAAAGTTCTGTGATGACAGTTAAGGTATTCATGATCTGATTACTGGGGTAAGCCAATTCAGGCACTGGCTATTGCTAGTAGTCTAAGCTGGGGTCATCCTTGTGGATTCCTGGGAACTTCCCTAGCACCTGGTTTCTCCCTATCCCCATGATGTCTCCCTCTATCATGGTATCTCTTTCATTGCTCTCCCACTCCATCCCTGTTCCAGCTCGACCATCCTGTTCCCTTATGTTCTCATCCCATATTCCCTTCCGTCCATTGCCCATCCCTCATCCCCAGTTTACTCATGGAGATCTCATCTATTTCCCCTTCCCAGGAAAGGGAAAATTCCATGCATCCCTCTTGGGGTCCTCCTTGTTAGCTAGCTTCTCTGGAGTTGTGGGTTGTAGTCTGGTTATCCTTTGCTTTACATGTAGTACCTACTTATGCGTGAGTACATACCATGTTTGTCCTTCAGAGTCTGGGTTACCTCATCCAGGATGATATTTTCAAATTCCATCCATTTGCCTGCAAATTTCATGATGTCATTGTTTTTTTCTGCTGAATAATACTCCATTGTGGAAACCCCCACCCATCTCTGCCCAAGTTACTGGCCAGCAGGGAAGACTCCTGTGGGCAGTCTCTGGTACCAGGATTGCATTATAATGTAAGGTATGTGTTTTAGGTAGGAATACTATTGTTGTGATGAACCATGAAAAGAAATTTGAGGAGGAAAGGATTTATTTGGCTTACACTTCCACATCACTGTTCATCATTGAAGGAGGTCAGGACAGGAACTTAAAAAGGGCAAGAATCTGGAGGCAGACGCTAATGCAGAGGTCACTGAGAAGTGCTGCTTACTGGCTTGTTCCTCATGGCTTGCTCTGCCTGCTTTCATGTAGAATGAAAGATTACAAATCTAGGTGTGGCTCCACACATAATCGACTGGGTCCTTCCATATCAATTGCTATTTAAGAAATACCCAACAGGCTTGCCTACAGCCCCATTTTATGGAAGAATTTTCTAAATAGAGGCTCCCTCCTCTCTATGTACTCTAGCTTGTGTCAACTTGACATAAAAATAGACATCAGAATAAGCATGTATTAAACTTTACATTTTATTTCATGCATTTTTGCTGCAAATATCAATTAAAATTTGTACTGTATATGTCAATTATGTACTATATGCCAATTAAAACAGTGTATGTAAAATCATAATAATAGTTAACTTTAAGTGCACATAAAAGTTATTATTAGCAAAGATAAAAGAGCATAGAGTAAGGAAACTAACACTGGGGTTTCTTGTATTGTGATACCCTGTTTCTATATCTAAGAGCAAATGACATGCTATTATGAATTATATTTTGTTATATATTTAACCAGTACTTAAATTGTATATTATTTGTTGTGCAAATGATCTATACAGTGGTTATTGAATTTCAAAGAGAAAATTGTGCATCCCAGGCTTTTGATGGGCCTTCCTGTCATCACTGTAGTGTGCAACGTCCCTTCTTCTCCCCAGAGTGTCATTCCACTGTACTGAACCAAGACGACAGGTTAAGCTAATGTTTTGCATAGTCAGGCAGGAAAGTGAAAAAAAATATTCTGAGAAAACAATCCATAATACCTAAAATATATTTAACTTTTCAGGATAATAGATCCAATTTTGTTAAACATGCAACTTGAGATGAAAAACAAGAAAGAGAGGAAAACTATTTATAATTTAAAAGAAATTTTTCATAGAGATACAAAACATAATGTTTGAAATTATATAACACGGATTCACATTGACAATAAAACCATGAATCTTTTTTGAAGACTTTGTATCAATTAAGGAAATTAATTACAGAATTCTGATATAATGATATCAAATATCTTTGTGATATTGAAAATTTAATAAAGACAATATGATTTTTGAGTCCTTTGATTCTAGACCTATATCCTTTAATACTAAAGATAAAAATAATAGAAATATTTGAGATTTTCTTTTAGCTAATGTCTTGGGGAAGCATGGTAGAATCATGGCTTTCAAACACCAATTAGTGGGATATTATTTATGATATTCTACTTCTGTAAATGTTTTATTTTTACAAGAATTAATGTCCTTGAGACATATGTAAACAACAAATTGAAAAAATTGGGAAGAGACAAAATATTGATGAGAAAACACATAATAATCAAGGAGGAAAAAAAGCATATTATTTTTATTTAAGTAAATTAAGTTTTGCTATTTAAAATTTGAAAATGAATAAAGGGTTATTGGTGATCATTTTTATAAGTTGAAATAACAGGGATCAATGTGACACTTTATTCTTTAATAGCTGATAAACAGACACTGCATTTAAAACAAATTGCCAACTTATTCTTAGGAGTCTAACTTCAGTCTTCTGTTCAAGTATCTGGGTTTCACTGTCGATTACAAATATTGAATAAGAAGATATTAATAGCCCACTCTTCTTACTCAGGTTTCCTGTAAATAAATTCTTCTAACATGGTTACAGCATTTGTGCTCTACAGAGACTTAGAAGGCTTGAGTATATAGTTCATTGTAATGTGCTTGCCTACCATGAACAACATCCTTAGCTTCACTGCTACCACTACAAATACCCAAGCTCCCAAAGCAAGAAAAGCAAAATCTCTTTCTTTGTCTAGACTTTTTTTCCCCTCACAGGTCTTTGTTTATATATTATTGCTTCCAGTATTCTGTTTTTATGGGTTTCTTGTGTGTACAATTATATGTCTTTGTGTCTATATGTATATATTCTTTTGCTTTTTTGTTGGCTCTGTTTCTTCTGATGGTCTGTTTTGTCTTATTCTGGCTTGTTTGTTTTTGTTTTGTTGTAATTTATTATCATTATGTAGATTCCTGTTTGCTTTCCAACAAGAGACAGAAAGGAGGTGGATTTGAATGGGAGGAGAGATAAGGAGAATCTCAGAAAAGTAGGGAGAGAGAACACCATAATCAGAATACATTGTCTAAAAACCATCTATTTTCTTTTATCTATTAATGTACATATGTATGTATTTTTCATCCTGAACACAATTTTCCTTCTATCCTCTTCTTCCAGTCCTTCTCCCCCACTTCCCCTCTGCCCCACCGCATCCACTCCTCCTCAGTTTCTCTTCAGAAAAGGTCAGGTCTCCAATGGATATTGACGAAACATATCAAGTTGCAGTAAAACTAAGCACCTCACTTTGTATTAAGGCTGGAAAAGCCAACCCAGTATAAGGAATAGGGTCCCAAAAGCCAGTAAAGGAGTCACGGACAGCCTCTACTCCCACTGTTAGAAGTCCCACAAGAAGACCAGCTATACAACTATCACATATACGCAGAGTGTCTAGTCAGTCCTATGCAGGCTCCTTGATTGCCTGCCTGCTCAGTGTCTTGTGGCTCCTATGAGATCAGGTCAGTTAATTCTGTAAGTTTTCTTGTGCTGACATTAAACCCTCTGACTCCTACAATCCTTCCTCCCTCTCTTCAACAGGATTGACATCATGAAATTCTAAGGCAAATAGATGGAACTAGAAAATATCATCCCGAGTGAGGTAACCCAGACCCAGAAAGACAGACATGGTATGTACTCACTTTTAAGTGAATATTAGCTGTTGGGTCTTGCCCCACTGGGAAAATTAGGTCACCTGTGAAGAGGTGGCCTGGAACGGAGGAAAGGTAAGTGCATGCTGTTTCCCAGTCTTCCTCTTACCTGAAGACAATCAGATGTAGCAGGGAGTCAGGTCAAGAAAGAACTCTTTTATTGTTAGGCAGTAAGTCTCTTTTATAGCAAAAAAACCTCAGAACCCTAGTAGAGGGTGAAGGAACAAACCAATCATTTTAAAGGTCACCCTATTTACAAATTGTTTATGCCCTGACATCATCTCCAGATCTTAGTATCTTATCTCAGCATAAATAACTTGAGCTAACTTCCTTCCTCACCATTTATTTGTCTCTAATCTCCATGTAAACAACCCAAGCTAATTTCCTCTCAGGCATCCTTTGCATCTACTCTCCGTGTAAACAGCTTAAGCTAACTTCCTCTGGCACCATTTGAGTCTACTCTCTATTTGTCTAACTTCCTCTCAGCACCATCTTTGCAGCCCATGTATGCCCCACAATTAGCTGTATAGTAAAAGATAACCATGCTACAATCCACAAACCCAGAAAGGCTAGGTAAAAAGGAGGGCCCAAGTGGGATAGTCAGATCAACCTGGGGAATAGAAGAGATTTAGTGGGTAGACTTGAGACACATAGGGATGGGAACATGAGGGAACAGATAGGATTGGGGTGAGGGGAGGGTACTGAACTGACCCCAAAAGGGCAGCCTTTTAGGGTCAGGTAGAAACATGGTGCAAGGAAAACTCCCAGCTACAAGGAAGACCCCAGAGAAGACTCCTAGCAATAGGGGATGTGTAGCCTGAACTTGTCAACTCCTGTGACCAGGCAAGACTTGCAGTAGGACACCAACCCAGCAACACTAGCTTTGATCTGCAGTATGTCCTGCCTATGGGATATGCTTGGGTAAGGGAGGTGTAGAGATTATGGGAATGGCCAACCAATGACTGTCACAGCCTGAGACTCATGCCAAGAAAATGAGCTCATCCTTGAAACTGCCTGGAGCACCAGAACCCAGAGTCTGAATGGCCCAGAGGCCTAGAATAGAACCAAACATGGCTGAAGGAAAAAAAAAGTCAATGTAATGATGTCCAATGGTATTCTGCTACACTCACAGATTGGTGTCTCCCCTAATAGTCATCATAGAGGCTTCATCCAGCAACTGATTGAAACAGATGCAGACACCCACAGTCAAACATTAGGCTGAGCTTGGAAACAACATATTTTCAATAAAAGAAAAAAATACTAGCACGTAACAAAATATATGGATTTTATTCAGTTGTTATAGTTTACTTTTATTATAATATGATTAAGAACATGTATACATTTTAAAAAGACAGAGCCAACATCTTGATAAATTTGAAACTGAGATCCTATATGTTCAAACTACAAAGATTAATAAGTATAAATAAAAATAAAGAAAAAGAACTTGACATTTTTATAATTCTTATGCTGCCAAAGGGGTCCTTGATATTATATATATATATATATATATATATATATATATATACACACATATATATATTTCTCCTCTCTTCTCTCTCTCTCTGTCTCTCTGTCTCTCTCTCTCTCTCTGTCTCTCTCTCTACACACACACACACACACACGTACACACACATATATATGTTAAAACTTGAGCCAATTTTTTAAAATTAAATATTGACTATGAAATTTTTATTTTAAATTTTGTAAAACAAAATTATTGGTATAAGGAAAAGCAAAGTAAAACAGGATATCACAAGAATGTCTGAAAACATGAGATTGCTTAGTTGTTTCTAGTGAGAAAGAACATATTTGTGCAAGAACAACTTTTAGATAATTAATGTATGATAAATGACAGATTGGTTATACTCTAATGCCTTCAGAAGCAGGGCCTTAAACACAGAACAACTGGCCATTTTTCCAAACCCAGAAAGTCCTAAATCCTTTCCGCTCTTGTAAAACAAACAAAATCAAAACAGAAAATGTAACCAAATACAGGAAACAATAAAGAGTTCTAGTAATGAGCCAAAGAAAAGCAAATCTATATACTTCTGAGAAAAGAAATTGGAATACAGCTCCTTAAGAAGTTCAATGAGCCCAAACAAAACATGGAGAAAGCAAGAAGAAAATGATGCTTGTACATGAGAGTACCAACATTGAGATAGAAATTATAGGAAAGAAAGGAAATTCTAGACATTTACAACAACCTGTTAGTTTGCAAAACAGTTAATTTTAAATATTAACTTAATTATTTCAGAGGAGCAAGTGTTAAATAATAAAGAATAAATATGCAAAGAAAAACTTTACTCTGCATGTGCAACTGTTAAGTGATCTCAGGCACATTAGGTGAATCCAAAGGTAAAGAAGAGAGGGAAGGAAAGTGGGGTTAAGGGGAGAAGAAGAGGAGAAAGAGTCTTCAATACAGGAAGGAGGTGGACCACAGAAGAGGGAAAGAAGTAGATACTGACATAAAGACACACTGGACTCAGACTTCCCATGGTGAATAAAGAAATGGATATATAAATTTAAAAGCAAAAAGAACTCTAGCTAGGACAGACCCAGAATACAGGGTGGCCACATAGTACATGTAGAACTGGATGAATGTATTAGTGCGGTGACGAAAATGTGTCAGTAAATCATTACCAAATTACATAGTAAGAACATTGAAGAGTTCTTGTTTAAACAACGAAAATGATACGATGGAAGTGAGGAAACGTACACAATTCTCGGGAGGATCAAGACCAAGATGTGTTCAATACTAGAACACTGGAAGTTTTCAAAGTTCCAGATCATAGACAAAGAACCTGGTACCCAGATATGGTTATGCTTAAAACTCAGTCAATGTCCACAGTAAATTTTAAATTATTTCTTGCTGACTTGAAGATTCAAGCCCCTTACCATACCCATGCAAGCTGAATTAAATAATCACGATAGATTGCTTCAGTCTTTTGTGAGAGATTCATGGACACATTTATATTATTTTAAATATTAAAATTATGACTATGTTAAAAATGGCAATAATGATGAACCTACATGGGAAAAAATCCTGATTTTCCAGATATTTCTTGTATAAACAATACGCCACTTCTCAAAGTATATAAATAGTTTTAAAAGTATTCCTTTTTCTTTATATGTGGTTATTCCTAAGAAAATTGCTAGTTTATGTGCATCTTCAACAATTTATTGATTGTTTTCATTGTGGGAGGTAGAGAATTCATTGACCTTCAGAAACCTGTTTAAATAATTTTTAGACAAGTTAATAATTGACCCACTCTAATGTCTTCCTTTTTTAACCAACTCAAACATTTCAATATTTCTCTCTCTCTCTCTTTCTCTCTCTCTCTCTCTCTCTGTGTGTGTGTGTGTGTATGATTGAGTGTGTAGAGGTATATGTGCATGTATATATGCTTTGTGTTAAGCATTTGAGACATACTGTAAGATATAAAGTTCTTGGCAACAACTTTTTCTGTTTTCTCTCTCTCTCTCTCTCTCTCTCTCTCTCTCTTTCATTGCAGAGTCTGATGAGCTTGAAAGAATCCTTATTGCTGTTAAAATCAGGGACAGGAAATGGGATGAATACAATCCTATTTTAAGCCTTTAGGAGTCAGAGAGTATCTCTGACATCAAAGAAACATTATTCCTTTTTCAAAAGTCGGAATTGCTGTGCCTTTACAAGCACTCAAATTTCCTGATTCAGAATGATAATGTGTTGACCTAGACATGTACTTTTCCTAAGTGAGGAAGCCACTTTTTAATTTAGTTTTAGTGCTGATCCTGTCACACTATGGAAACAAAACCCAAAAGATAATAAGTTGCACTCTGAGCAAGTGTGTCATTGATGAAAATGTCTTTTATCGCTCCAAGATGTTATCCAAAGTAATTGGTAAGCAAATGAAATGATACTGGTTTACGCACTGACTTTTCTCCATGCCATTTGCAGTGCTTCTGTCCAAGGCAAACTAGAGCAGCTCCACGAGTATGAGTCAGAAAAATCTACTTTGGAAAGAACCTGTATTCAGGCTAATCAAAAACTTCTAAAATGAGCCATGCTCATTTTCGGGCGATTTGCCTCTGCACCTGTTCAGACTGTGTTCCAACTGGCCTGTGGTTTAACCGCTCCCTAAGCACTCTTGATTAAGAACACAGCTTCATCAAACAGGGAGGCAATGCTCTCACACCTGTATGTGAGTTCAATTTTCTTCTTTCAAAGAATGATCTTAAATACCACACATTAAAAATATACTCCCTTCTATTTTCCTCCTTCTACATCTGCTTCAGGGTGGATGTATCATACGAAATGATACATAATACCACAATCCCACAAAATGAGAAGGAATATATTGATGGCATCAGACCACTTAACTTCTATTTGTCCAAAGCAGAGAGAGAGTGACTTTACAAAGCAGTTGTTTATTGAGCATCAGCCTCATGGTTAGGACCATCCGTTGCAAAGATTTCTAGTCTAATACTTGATGGTCATGAAATCTTTCTCCCTCATACCCACTCCCCACTTTTCATAGACCTAGGTAAGTACTCATTTTGTACATTTTCCATGGGTGGTTATATTATACCTATGAGATTTTCTTTAATATGTACAGGAAATAATATAACCACACACCATAAGGAGTGGATTTTTGATTCTCATACTCACAAATTTAAGTCACAAACATATAATTCTGTTTATGAATCCATGTAAAATATGACAATGAATAAGGCAAGTAAATCAAAACTTTAGTATAGAATGCAAATCTCTCTGACTTTAACATATAACTACATAAGTTTAACAGTATTGTATAAGCAATTAGGTAATCAAAATTTTCTGTTGCTGTTTAGACATCATCAGATATAAACTGGCACCATATTATTTTGAATCATTCAACATGTAGTCATACAAATTTAGGAGAAAGATTTTGTACTACAACATAAACAAAGATGGTCATATATAAGTATATATAAACTTTATACTGGAAATCTGTGCTTATAAATGTTATAGGTGGTAAGATAAGCTTATTAGTTTTATTGGTAGTAAAAAGTAATATTTCACAAAAATTCTCTATTCATTTAATTAGGGTTGGTCCTATGACATTACACACCAAAGTTGATGAATTTTTTTTTTCATTCATAGTACCTATATGGGTCTTCCTACTGTATACTATTAGCCCAGGATGGGTGGTAGACATAGAGAACACTGTTCATATCATCCCTGAGCAACCTCAATCTTAATCATTCAGTCTGTACTTGAAGATTTCTTCAACAATGTTTCTTTTATCTTTTTGAGATTTCACAAGAAAATCTAAGCTCACAGTAATCAAATAAAAATAAAATAAAACTACAGCAAGAAAATAATTTTTTTGTTTTTTTTTAAATATTCACATGTTTTAGTTCTTCAGGCATTTTATTTTGTTGAAGATGGGAAAAACAAATACATAGCTGACAATATCATGATACTTGTTTCTTTGATATCTAAAATATGTGCATTTGGTCTTCAGTATATGCATCCTTTATATCTCCTATGCTTACCCTCTGAAAAATATTGATGCAATGCTACATCTTTCTATGGCAGTGCCTTAGCACAAATGAAGATTCAATGTCTTCCTTAAAATATAAATCTGCATGTTGTTTTAAAAGGTTTCTTTACTTAAACATATCTCATAACTATTCATGCTGGCTTAGTAATTTTTCTTTTGCATGTATCTCTATACCATATAAATGTAACCTACTATTACTATGACTATGGGCTTATCTACTCCACTTATTGCTCCTGATGGACTTGTTCATTTTTCAGCTCATTCCATTTGGAATTTTTCCACCATGATTCCATTTGTGTCAAGCAAACGTGATAACCAATGCACTATGGAAACGTGCTCATGATTCCACTTATAATTGAAGTAACAGTTATTTATGTGTTTCATTATTGTTATGTGAAGTCACAGCACTTCGCTTTCCTTTTCAAAGTATGTTTCTTACTAATGAGCTCATAAAAATTACTATTTTTGACTAGCTCTTTAAAGATCTTCAAAGTAAATACAAATGTTACTTTAAATGTTAGAGAAAATATAAAACTGCTATATGAATATATTACAAAGCCTTAGTAATAATTTCAGTCCAAAACATCACCTAAACTTACTTATTAGATAAAACATTTAGACCCCTTATTGGTATACATTTTCTTGAAGAGAGTCAATTACTAATCAAAGCACATCAACAGGTAAACATATGGCTCTGGATAATTTTTTTTCTCATTATTTTGTTAAAATTATATGTTTTTTGTACAGTATATTCTGATTGTGGTTTCCCATCCCATCAGAATCTACATTTTTTTCTGTCACTCATGAGATTTTTGTACCTAATTAATTAGTGAGAAAGTTAGTTTCTGAAATTTTCACATGGTTATAGAATCACCAGGACAGAGAAATTAGAGTGTGCCATCTTTATAATCCTTGATACAATGCATTTGAACCATATCACTCTCTCCAAAAAAAGACAGACCAAATTACAACATACAGTGTTTCTGAGTGAAATATGTTTTTGAGAGGAAGTAAGAGGGAGAATTATACTGATAAAAAAGTATCACTGTGTATGTTTAAAAAAAAACTGTGTTTGTGGGAGGCAGGGTTGGTGTCTGTGTCTCTGCCTCTGTGTTTTTACTTAGAGAGAGTGGTAGAGGTAATATCGGACATGAATGCTGTCTCCTATTGAATGCAATGTCTATGTCATTCTGTCCCTGGACTTTTTATTGACCTGACAAAGAAGTGACATTCAATATGGAAATTATGCTTCTGAGGCAGACATTTACAATGCTTGTAAGTGGAGACTTTTTTTTTGGATTGCAAACCCTTAAATTAGTATTTTTGCTCAGAAGTTATACCTGGGCAGTAAATCTCATGTCTATCATAACAAGATTAACACAGGTATCAAAATATATAATACGTTTTATCTTTACATACACTTAACTTCTCAGTGATATCTTTGCAGCTAGCATAAATGTGTAATGGAATATAAAAGACACAGTGCTAGCACCTTTCCAATTTTCTTTTATTCCTTCTTTCTTTCTGCTAGGTCATTGATTGACATGGATTGTTAAATTTTTAGTTTTAGACTCATTTTATTCTTCACTTCTAAATGTGTGTATAATAGTTCTTACCATGACTTATATTTATGTCTTCATCTTTTAGCTATCATCTTAAGTGTCTATTGTATGCAGTTCTTTAGATGTGTACACTGTTAAGATTAGCTTTTATGATAGTGCTTATTTGTGTTCTTAATGTGTAGTATACTTATTTCAGGAGAGGTATGTACCTCATATATTTCTACTGATTAATTTAATGAAAGAAGATTACCATTTAGGTGATATATTGTGATATTAAGGAAGTATATGATAATAGCAAAATGGCTTACATAAATCAACAGATATGTATTTAAGTTATGATAACTGAAAACGCGTGTGAACTTTGGTAAATATAGTGCCTATAGGGAGTGGAGAAAACATTGATAAAAATAAACATTAAATGGCTGGAGAGATGGCTCAGTAGTTAGGAGCACTTGAACTCAGGTCCCATTCCCACTACTCATGTGGTAACTCTAGGTCTAGGAGATTTTATGCCCCCTTCTGGCTTCCTTCAGTACCTAAGTTCACACAGTGCACAGACCTACACAGAAAATCACTGGCTTCCCTGAGCACCTAGATTCACATGGTACACAGACATACACTCAGAAACCCACACATTAACATATTGCTTTGAAAAAGATACTTTATAAAGTAATTTATAAATTATTTTTGAGAATGTCATACATCCATATTGCTTTGAAAAAGATACTTTATAAAATAATTTATAAATTATTTTTGAGAATGTCATACATCCATATTGTGTTTTGCTCAAATCCACTACTCACCCCTCAATTCTTCATTATCCTCCATCCCTATGCCTTTTTAATTTTTCTTTTTTTTTTTGACATACTGAGTCCACTTAGGGTTACATGTATTTGCATGGGTGTAAGACAATTTAGTAGGGCATAGGTAGCTTTGTAGTGTTCACAACTATGAGTAAAACTCACTACAACTCCCCCAGCAGCCATCAGTTCTCAACAGACTCTTAGCTGAGACTGGAATTGCTCTGTGTCCTCCTATGATACGAGTTTGTCCTGCACAAGCTGGCTGCATGCAGCTATGGCTTCTGTGAATTCATATGTGCAATTGTTCTGTTTTGTCATTTTGCCCATTAAAACAGATTCATCAACTGTGTCTGGTTCTTACACTCTTCCCACTCCATCTTTTTAGATGATACTGGAGCCACGGAAGGGGGTGTGATACTTTTATTAAAATCTTTAGGTAGGCCAGGCATGGTAGTGCATGACTTTAATCCCAGCATTCGGAAGGCAGAGGCAGGTGGATCTCAGTGAGTTCAAGGCCAGACTGGTCTACAAAGGGAGTTCCAGGACAGCCAGAGCTGCTACACAGAGAAACCCTGTCTTGAAAACACAAAACAAAACAACAAAAAAAGCTTAGGGTTCAGTAATAACAACAGAAAATACCATAATCAAAATGAATTATAATGAACAAATTCATAAAATCATGTTTCAAAAACCAATGATTTAGAGAAAAGAAAAATGAAGAAATAATAAAGAGAGAAAAATAGAGAGAACAAAGAAGGTAAAGAAGAAAGGAAGAAAACAAAATCATTAGTTCCATTTCACTGAAAAAAGTGGATGATAAATCGCTAGTTAGATTTTCTGTAATGAAATGTATCAACATATTTTATAAAATTTTATGGAAAGTAGTACTAATTGGGGAATGATAAACATTTCAACAACATACACAAAACGAGAGAGACATACACATAAAAGGCAACTATAAGAAGGAATCTTAACATGCTCATGATAAACTATACTACTTTGGCAATATTGGAAAAAACACAGTAACTAAATAAAATGTATTACTCACTTGTGCTGTCAATGCTTATCAGGAGAATAGAAACTTCTAAGGAATGTCAACATTGAAATCTACTCATCAAGCTACACAAAGCATATCATGCTTAAAGAAATCTTTCTACATCGTCCATTTACCACCAGAAATAAGAGAAGATTTTTATGGTTACTTCTAGTGCTGTATTAGAAAGTCCATGCCAAATACATGATACCAAAAATGGTTTATTGTCTTAGTTGAATCAAAGGGAATAATTTAATATTTAAGAAAATGAATCAGATATTAGCAGTGATAAAACCTAGGCAGGCTGTAATAATGAGGTAAGAACTTGGCGGTCCCAAATAACCATCCTTTCTCTGCTGTAGAAAATCATATGACAAAATGTAAATGAAAAATGCAGAATAATTAATAAAAATTAAAACAAAGTCAAATATCAGAAGACTAGAGCACACACAGTAACAAGACTTTATGTGAGATTCTATGATATTCTAAGATGGGAATCAACACTTTATATAGTAGAACAATATCAGAAAGTTTAGTGTAAGGGGCTAGGAAATTTGGTGTTTCATACAGAGAAAAACAATGTGATCCTTTCTAATGTCACACATGAATTGGATTCTAGTTGGAGTAAAGACAGTATATAATTAATTAAACCACCAAATAACTTTCTTACTTGAAATAGGAAAATAAGTTCTTAAGAGATGTAAGTAATATACAAAGCGATAGTTACGTCAGAATTTTATTCAACATCCATTAAGACATCCATTGTTATGTACTTTCAATATCAGAAAGTTGTAAGATAAGAAACAATCTATAAGTGATGAAAATTCTTATCTGAGATAGACAAAGAAATTACTAAATCAAGAAGAAAAGAGTCACAAAAGAAAACTAAAAAAAGTATCCAAAAAATAAACATATTACAGAAGAAATCATTAAGACTAATGAATATATAGGAATATTCATAATGTTATTATGCACAGGAAAGCAAGTGAGAATAGCAATAAGAAACAGCTTTGTGTATTGAACTGACAGTAATCAAAAAGCTGGAAAATGCCAAATATTAGTGGAATATGAATCTCACTGTTGTTAAGAGTTGGAGGTTGGCAGTCTTTCTAGATAACTCCATATGGGGATGTGTCCAGGATTGTTTACTGTGCAGTATTCTTTGCCAAGGAAAGGAGATCAAGATAATTTGACTGTCCATGATTTGGATAGTAGATCGATTAAATCTGTCAGATGACACCATGATATGGTATAAGAGACTTTGAATTATGACTTGGATATGCATACAATATCACATATTAGGTCATAGACATATATCTCTTTGTGAAAAATAGAGGGAAGTAAAGCATGAGAGCTGGAATAGTAGTAGTTGTTAAGTACTCAATAAAACACAACTTAAATACTTTATATGTCTTTGTCATTTGTAATTTATATCTGTGTTTTCTATAAATATCATTCAACTATGTGCCTTGGATATACCCAAACTCAAAATGAGATTTTCCTGCTATTCTCATCAGATTACATAATTTACTTAGTATAACTGTAAGATATAGCAGCAGGCAGACTGGTATGGCGCACTGGATCAGGATGTGACAGCTTACATCTCATCCACATGCAGGAGAGAGAGAGAGAGAGAGACAGAGAGACAGAGAGACAGAGACAGAGAGAGACAGAGAGAGAGAGAGAGAGAGAGAGAACTAACTAGGAATGGGGTGAGTTTTTGAAATCTCACAGACCACTTCTAGTGATGTACTTCCTCTAACAAGGCTGCAAATCCTAATACTTCCCCCAAATTCCGCCAACTGGGGACCAAACATTCAAATATTTGAGGCTGTAGCATGGTGCATTCTAATTAAAACCACCATAATCCCCTGTACTAAGGGAGGCTGAGGCAGGGGGAACATGGTTTATGTACATCCAGGCTACAGAGCAAGATATTGTTTCAAACAAGACATAGAAAATACCTGTCTTTTTTTTCTTTTTTTTTCTTTTATAATTTAATTTAATTTCACATATCAGCCACGGAAGTCCCTTGTTCTCCCCCCTCCTGCCCCCCCCCCCGCCTTGAAAATACCTGTCTTAATTAGGCTTTTTATTGCCGTGATAAAACACCATGACCAAAAGCAAATTAAGGAGGAAAGGGCTTATTTATTGTTATAGAAGGTTATAGTGACATTCTGTATTAAAAGGAAGTCAGAGCAGCTATATAAATTAGGAACGTGGAGACACAAGCTGAAGCAGAAAACATGGAGGTATGGCACTGATGGCTTGCTCTCCATGGCATAGTAGACTTGCATTCTTCTACCATGCAAGACCATCAGCCCAGAGGTGAGACCATCCCCGGTGAGATAGACCCTCCCACACTTATCATTAATCAAGAATATGCCTAATTGAATTGCCTACAGACAATCTGATGGGGGATATTTTTTTCAATTGTTATTCCTTTTGTGTTACTTTTATAAAGTTGATACAGACAAAACAAAACCTAGCCAGCTCATTTATGGTTTCTGTTGGATTCCCAAGTGTGCTAATGATTCTTGTGACTTCTTCTGGGCTCCTTTCCTTCTGTTTGCTTGTCTAGTCCAAATGTGATATGGTAGTTTTTGTTTCATTTTATTTGTCATGTTTTATTGTTTTATTATTATCCCTAAGGATACTTTTCTAATGAGAGAAAAGAAGGGAGTGGATACAGATGGGAAGAGAGGTGGGTGTAATGAATCTTTCCCTGGACTGTCAGCCAGCTCCCAAATAATGACACAGAGATTTCTTATTAATTATGAAAACTTGGCCTATAGCTTAGGCTTGTTCGTAACTAGATCTTATAACTTAGATTAACCCCCTTAGGCCTGTTCATAACTAGATCTTATAACTTAAATTAACCCATTAGTATTGATCTACAGTCTATTACATATTGTTAACTCTCTTCCATCTTGCATCCTGTTTTGTCTTCATGTCTCCCAGAGTCTCTTCCCAGAGTACTCTCTGTCTCTAGAAGTCCTGCCTAACCTCTTTCTAGTTGTTGGTCATTCAGTTTTTTATTACACCAATCACAGCAATACATTTTTCACACAGTGTACAAATATCCCACAACAGCAGGGAAGAACTTGAAGAGTAGAGAGTGGGGAATCCATAACCAAGTACATTATGTAAGAAGAATATGTTTTCAGTAAAAGGGAAAATAAACATTGCCAAGAGAATACTTTTACTATATCCTGAATATTTTATTTTCCTAAATTCATTGAAAAAATACCCAAAGCTGAATAAGATAAACATTATAGTATTATTTTATTTCATAGTGCTTTAAGTGATATAGTCAGTAAGAGTGTGAAGGTGTGAGGTAGCTGGTAACATGGTTTGTCCATTTTAGTAATACCTGCTTTTTTCACTCTATAATCTCATACATTAGAATTATGTCAACCACATTTAATCTTGGTATTCTCTTTTTAGTTAAACTTCTCAATGGTAGTCAACTTGACAATAATGAATGCCCTTTAGAAGGTTTACCTCTTGTCAATTTTAAACCAAAACCATCTATTTTAAACCATAATCTTCCATATCTGGGGAAAAAAAGACTCTTTGCTATCTTCTAAGACAAAACACATACAGTTCATCTATGAGGGTCTTCAAAGTATTAATAAACCAACAATGTCCAAACTCTTAAATCTCTTCTTATAGACAAAGGAATCTCTGTATGGTGAACAGCAAAGCAAACTTCACACTCTATATCTTTGTCTGTATCTGGGTTCTGTGGTGGTATTATTGTGCTCTAACAGCCTAGAGTATCTCCCTTGCCCAACTCCTTTACTTGCATTACAAAACTTCTCTCTAGAGCCTAATTACTCCATGTCTTCTGTTTTCCTATATGGTTATCCCACTGTTCTTGAATACCCAACATCCAGGGATCTTCATTGCACCTTAGGCTTACTATTTACAAATGAATCCAGTAGACTTGCGAGGACTCTTTTCTTAGTATCCAATCCTGCCCCACATTGCTTCTACTTATGAAACACTGACACAAGTATCCATGACTATATAACTCTTGCATTTTCAATGCCTATAAAATTTGTACCTTGTGGAAGATTCTGACATATTTTATTGCACTTCAATATGTTGCTTAGACCTTTTCAATCAGAACTGTGCCCAACTCTGCTTACCATGGTAGCTGAGCCTTGGGAAATTTCTCTCAGTGGTTGTTTTTCAACAGATACCACCTTCAGCAGCATTTTAATTTCATTTCTATCATTTTAAATATGATT
The DNA here is from genome assembly GCA_902168325.1 of Peromyscus nudipes. Classification (NCBI taxonomy): domain Eukaryota; kingdom Metazoa; phylum Chordata; class Mammalia; order Rodentia; family Cricetidae; genus Peromyscus; species Peromyscus nudipes. The sequence goes on from CABHPH010144461.1 coordinate 26,731, forward strand.
TCATTTATATAATCTAGAAACTTGGATGGGTGGGAAATGGCCCTTCAAAGCTTCTTTCTGATTATCTTAGTCTAAAGAGCAAGATTACATCCTAAATGCTCTAAGTCCTGTAATAATTACATATACTCTGTCTTCACATTCCTTTGTAAAAACTAAGCTCATGTTCCTTTATTCACAAAAAATCACATTTTTTTTCATAATATTACAGCTGCTCTCTATGAATAATTTTCTCAGAGTAGAATAGGTAACAACAGTGAAAACTACTAATTCTGTAGTCTGAACACAACTGTCTTAAAATTCCCTCCATCAAATAAATTACAAATTATATAGCCCATTACTATGTAATTCAGCCTCACTCAGGTTCTCAGAAATATGAAAAGAATCAACAAGATGAATACCTTTAGTCCAATTCCCAGTAGAGTCTTTGCTTTCTACTGAAACTACAAAGTGTTGTCTTTACTGTTTGCCTTCTATTAAGATCTTTGTCTTAATAGAAGTTCCCACTAGTTTGGTTTGGTTGTCTCTGTAGGTTTCCCCATCATGATCTTGATGCCCCTTGCTCATAGAATCCCTCTTCTCTCTCTTCGACTGGATTCCTGGAGCTTGGCCTGTTGTTTGGCTATGGATCTCTGCATTTGCTTCCATCAGTTAATGGAGAAATGCTTTATGATGATAGTTAGGGTATTCACTGATCTGATTAGTGGGGTAAGCCAGTTCAGGAACCCTCTGCACTATTGCTAGTAGTCTGAGCTGTGGTCAGTCTTGTGGATTTCTGGGAACTTCCCAAGCACCTGGCTTCTCCCTATCCCCATAATGTCTCCCTCTATCATGGTATCTCTTTCATTGCTCTCCCACTCCATCCCTGTTCCAGCTCAACCATCCCATTCCCAACACCTGTGGAGCCTCCACAAGACTGGACTAGGCCCTTTGCATAAGCAAGACTGTTGTGTAGCTTGATCTGCTTAAGGAACCCCCTGGCAGTAGGATCAAGATCCATTTGTGGTGTATGATCTGGCTTTTTGGAGCCCATTACATATGGTGAGACACCTTACTCAGTCTTGAGGTGTGGGCAGGGGTTGGACCTGCCTCTACTGAATGTATCAGACTCTGCTGACTCCCCATTGGAGACCTTACCTTCTTGTAGGAGAGAATGGGTGGTGGGTTGGGGGAGAGAAAGCTGGAGGGGCAGGAGGAGGGAAGAGGGGGATCTGTGCTTGGTATATAAAATGAATAAAAAAAATTAATAAAAAATCCTTTTCTTCCACACTCCAATAACAATGTCTCCTTAAGTCTACTTATAGCTTCTATAGATGACAGATCCAAATTCTTCCATATTCATCCTGAAAACAGGTATATAAGGACTGAGGATCATATGCTCATATCTTAGAGCATGTCCTCAGTGTTGCATGACAATTTTCTGTGTTAGTTCCTTCTCTCATTTTCTCTAAGGGGAAAAAAAAACAAATAGCTAAAGGCAGAGTTTCATATAAGCTCACAGTTTCTAAGAGGCATGGTACATCATAACAGTAATTCATGGGACTGGGAATATAAAGCAGCTATTTACGCTGCATCTCACGATCATGAGGTAAAGAGCGATGAATGCTGGATTCCCCACTGTCTCCTTCTTTTCTTTCATTTCTTACTCAGTTGATAAATCTAGACCATGATATTGAAACACTGCTATTCAGACACTGCTATTAAATCTTCTTAGTTAATTCTATTTTTTTCAGCATAACACTTTTATTATTTGATTTTAATGCACAATCAAACTTGCCTCCCATTACTCCTAGTTCTACCATTCCACCATCGTGCTTGTCCCAAGAAAGGGAAAATATACCAAGTCCAATTTGTGTTGCCAATATACTCTTTGGGGCATGGTCAAACTCCCAGTGGCCACCCTTTAAAGAAAATTGGGTCCTTCCCAACTCCCACCTCATTCTGCCATAAGCCACAAACTGAAAAGCTGCACTTTAGCATCTTTATCACAATATTTAAGGCTTCTTTCAATGGCTTCTCATATACATTTTTTTGGGGGGTGGTCAAAAAAGCTTTCAACATCTTCCATTCTTAGTTATGAGGCTGCAAAGTCATCAATGACACTGCAAATGAAGTTTTAATGTGCACTAAAGCCAGGATATGATTTCTACTACCTATTATTGACCAAACATCAAGCTCTCTAAATAACAGTGTTTTAATTCTCCCTCTTGCTTTATGCATGAAGAAATTTATGTTAGAATTATATTTAAATAGAATACATGTAGCTATAATTGATTTAGTATAGTTATATAAACATACATATATACATAAATACACATACACTAAACTAAAACTGACTCCATGTTAGGGCTCATAATTAAAATTTTTTGATTTCCTTATAATTATATAGGCCATCTCATTATTTTCAGTTGATTGTTGGGGTTTGTTTTAAGTTATGATTCTTATAGCTGACATCACTCATACTCAACTTTGAATTGATCAATGATAGGGATAGCATGAGGATTGTACACTTGTCTTAATATTAGTAACTAAGGAAGAAATTGTTCAGCCACAGGACAAAGACCTTTAAGATCAAAGAAACCTGTTTTTGATTAGTCATTAATTCAAGCTTCTATGTGGGATGGGAAAAAATTTTAAGATGAATTTACCCAACAGACTTATCAGACACAAATCAGTTCTTCATCAATAATTACTGCAGGTTCTGACATTCAAGAATAACATCCAGTTAGCGGATGGACATTGCTCTATCAACTGAATATAGTAGAGACAAAGAATAAGCGAAGTTGTTGTTTCCATGGATCTTTTTCCCTAGAATCAATGACACAACAGATGACTTCAATGACTTTATAATCTGGAAAAAGTGATCATGGGAAATGTAACAGAATGAACTAAAACCTCCATTTCTATTCATTTTTTAATATGAGGAGACCATCCTGGAACTGGTTATGAAGAAAACACTCTGAAAAACATAAAATTGGAACAGAAAGCAGTGAGCAAGCAAAATTAGCCAGAGATAGCTCGAAACCAAAGCTATAACACGGTTTATTTCCTGCACATTCAATAAGACCCCTAGCTGCAATGAGATGTGTGATTGCTGTGTCACCATTGTCTACAGATTCATTTCCTAATTTGCCTTAATAATTTTAGAACTTACCCAGTTTGATGTTGTCTAATTTTTAAATGGCTACAAGAGATAAAAATAATGAAAATAAAAGTTAATCTTATTTTGATATTTAAACATTTAAAACATTTTTAATTCATTAAGAATATTATACAATTTATTTTGGCCATATAAATCCTTAACTCCTTCTCTATTATTGCCCAGACTACCCTGTCTTTCTAGTCCCCTAATTCCATGATCTCTCATTTTTAAAATTTCACAACCCTTCAAATCAAATTTAGCTTTCCCCCCGTCCTGCCCTTGCTCTCCTGGTGGTTTCAACAGGAGATTGTCAACCTGTTAGGACTTACACCTTTCAAGAAAGCTAACTTTCATCACCCAGAGCTCATCAGCTGATCATAACTCCTCAGGTGTATGGGTCATGTACCATCCTCCAACTTCATGCTTGAATATTGATTGGTCATCATAGATGACCAAGTCAGTCAATATTGACTTGGCTTTGAATGGCTTTGAATTCATGAAACATCAATTCTGCCATTACTGGAAGAAATTGTTTTTTTTTTTTTTTTGGTCTTCTCTTACATCTGTATCATTGACTCCTTATCCCACCTATTTGAAATTCCTCTGATTCTAAGGGAGGGAATGTAGTGCAGATAATTCCTTTTGTACCTGAGCTATCCACTGAAAATTATTCTTTCACAATGACAAGTTCCATCATTAAACACTGAGCACACACAGAGACACACAGACACAAACACAGAGGCACACAGAAACACACACACACACACACACACACACGTTATGCAATCAGAAAAGAGCACCAATCTATGGGTAGAGAAACATGAATTTAGAGAGAAATTGTGTACTATTTCCATTTAGCACAATGACAGCAATAGGTTCAGGATCTTTTCAACCATGAATTCTTAGTCAAGTTTGCTTTAACACGCATATCTTTCTTCCTCTGTAATAGGTCCTAAATATAATCAGAAAGCTGAGGGATGTCAACTTCATATATGCCTGCAATGATAATATGTTAATACTCCAGGTTTTAAACAGTCTTAAGAGGGAAGGATTATGTTTTATTTTCAATTTGTCCCATTACAAAACATATCACATGCATGCAAATTAGACTTTGTGTAGACAAGAAAATCGTCTCACTTCTCCTTTTCTACTGCAATGTTATTTCTTATTTCTTGTTTAGCATGATAATGAATGTTCCATAAATTGGAAAACACAGCATAACGATGAAAAGCTGTCTTCATATACTTGAACAATGTGAAAAATATTAGAATTCAGTTCTTTTCCTTAGACATATGCTTCTTGAGCTGAGAACATGGCTCAGCATATGCAAGTGTAAGTTTAGGAGTTTGAATTCCTAGAATTCACCACACTTAAAGCAAAGCCAGATGGGCATAGCAGCCTCCTTATAACCCTAGCACTTCAGAGGCCAAGATGGGGGATTGCCAGAGCTAGACAGATAGTCAGACTAACACACATGGAAATTTCTCATTTCAGTAACACGTCCTGTGTAGCAGCAGGTAAAGTGGATGGGAGATATAGGCAGATTTTCCACATCAACCTCTGGCCTTCCCAGACACATGTATGCGTGTACCTGCACCAGTACACCTGTACAGAATACACATTCACTTATGCATGTGCAAATGTACCCACACCACACACAAACAAAATAAAAAGTGAAGAAATACGTTTACTTAATGTGACCTTCACTGAGAATAATGATGATGCTTTCACCTCCTGCTCCTCACCATCCCCATGACAATGTGCTGTACGATTATTCCATGTCCTCAAATAAGTGTTGCCTTTCTCAGACAGGTTTTGTCAGATATTTCTTCACAGTAACGAGGAATGTAATGACCATAGATTCCAAATACTTTAAAAAAATAGAGCTGGCAATGTTCAGTTTTCAAAAAAATGTACAAAAGCTAGTCAAGAGACAGAATCTGTGAAAGCAGAGAATAATCATATGTTAACTAGCATGGTGCTAGGAGAACAATCTCAGGTTCATTTGATAAATTGCAACTTTATAATTGTTTTAGTTACTTTCATGCTTAGTTCATCATTTTTGAGAGAAAAAAAAAGTCATGCACATATTGTAAAATTCTTGTGCATATGTTACCAGCTTTTATTTGGCTGTTTCTATCACCACTAATTAACATTTTTAATTAAGACAAAAAACACTGTTAGCATAATACATGAAAAACTGGAGCAGGTGCTCAGGGTAATAATTTGTATAAATAGCTATTGCCCTACACTAGCATCTAAATTATAATCATTAGCTAGCTTTTTAGTGGATGAAAGTGAAATTCAGTCTTTTATTTAATTTAAGAAGGTAGGAAAGAAAAACACAAAAGGAAATGCAGACACCACAAAAAAAATTCCATTACATTTACCATGAACATTCCTTGTGTTCCCTCTCTGTTCTTGATCCAGTTGGGATCTCCCGCTCCCCCAAGTTCTCTTTCCCTCACCCCTTGCCCCTCATTACCCCCACTCACGTCCGGACTGTTCATGTAGATCTCATCCATTTCTCCGTCATTGGGCGATCCCCGTGTCTTTCTTGGGGTCCTGTTTTCCAGGTAGCCTCCCTGGGGTTGTGAGTGGCCGTCCAGTCACCCTTGTTCCACAACTAATATTCTCCTATGAGTGGGTACATACCATGTTTGTCTTTCTGAGTCTGGGTTACCTCATTCAGGAGGATTTTTTCTAGATCCCTCCATTTGCCTGCAAACCTCATGATGTCATTGTTTTTCTCTGCTGAGTAGTATTCCATTGTATATATGTACCACAGTTTATTTATCCATTCTTCGGTTGAAGGGCATCTTGGGTTGTTTCCAGGCTCTGGCTATTACAAATAATGCTGATATGAACATAGCTGGGCAAGTGCCCTTGTGGTATGATTGAGCGTTCCTTGGGTATATGCCCAAGAGTGGTATAGCTGGATCTTGGGGGAGATTGATTCCCAGTTTTCTAAGAAAGCGCCATATTGATTTCCACAGTGGCTGTACCAGCTTGCATTCCCACCAGCAGTGGAGGAGAGTTCACCTAGCTCCACATCCTCTCCAGCACAAGGTGTCCTCAGTGTTTTAGAATAGGAAGAAACAAAGTGCTGGAGAGGCCCACAGAAATCCACAAAGATGCCCCCACAATAGACTGCTGGCAATAGTCGAGAAATAGCCCGATCTGACCTACCCTGGTGATAGGATGACCAAACACCTTAATTGTCGTGCTAGAAACCCCATCCAGTGACTGTGGGAACTAGATGCAGATATCCACGGTCAGGCCCTGGGTGGAGCTCCAGGAGTCCAATTGGCGAGAAGGAGGAGGGTTTATGTGAGCAAGAGTTGTTGGGACCAGGGATGGATGGAATACAGGGACAAGTGGCCAAACGAATGGAAACACATGAACTGTGAACCAATGGCTGAGGGGCCCCCAACTGGATCAGGCCCTCTGAATGGGTGAGACAGTTGATTGGCTTGATCTGTTTAGGAGGCATCCAGGCAGTTGGACCGGGTCCTGTGCTCAGTGCATGAATTGGCTGTTTGAAACCTGGGGCTTAGTAGAGACCCTTGGCTCGGCCTGGGAGGAGGGGACTAGACCTGCCTGGGCTGAGTCCACCAGGTTGATCTCAACCCTAGGGGGAGTCTTTGCCCTGGAGGAGATGGAAATGGGGGGTGGGCGGGTGGGGAGGAGGGAGAACGGGGGAATCTATGGCTGATATGTAAAGTTGAATTATATTGTAAAATAAAATAAAATAAGTTAAAAAAATATTCCATTACAATCTTACTAGTTGCTGCGTTTAAAACTCACCGCTCATTAGAGCTCATCCTCTGGCATCTGACGTATCTAGCTATGGTTTTTACCATGTTTAAATTATCGCACATGAAGTCCTTCCTATAGGGCAGGCCTTAAACCTAGTCATGAGTGCAATTAGTGACCCTCATCATTACCGTTGCCACTACTATTACACATGTAGGCACAACTTTCCTTGCAGTTCAGTATTTGAACTCGAAGGAAACAGCAGGTATTTTTCTTCCTATCAGCCTCCACAGCACCTTCCAGCATTAAGAAAGCTAGCCAGGAGGGAGAGAATTCCCTGTTTAGTTTAAGATCCCGTAGAAAAGGTGTGAGAGAGAACTCATGTGTTAAGATTAATTGCTGTTCTGGCAAAATACCAGGGTAAGCTTTCTAGCATCCACATTGGGGATCACAACCATTTCTATCTCCATTTTCTTTTCTTTTCTTTTCTTTTTCTTTTTTCTTTTCTTTTCTTTTTTTTTTTTTTTTGGATTTTCAAGACAGGATTTCTCTGTGTAGCTTTGCTCCTTTCTTGGAGCTCACTTGGTAGCCCAGGCTGGCCTCGAACTCACAGAGATCCGCCTGGCTCTGCCTCCCGAGTGCTGGGATTAAAGGCGTGCGCCACCAACGCCCGGCGATCTCCATTTTCTTTTTCTTTTTTTTTCTCTATATTTTTTATTTTTGTTTTGTTAAGAGCTTTTCTATTCACTTTACATATCAACCACAGATTCCCTTGTCCTCCCTTCTCCCACCTCCCAGCCTTCCCCATCAACCCACCCCCCCATTCCCACCTCCTCCAAGGCAAGGTCTCCCATGGGGAGTCAGCAGAACATTCAGTTGAGACAGGTCCAAGCCCCTCCTTCCTGCACCAAGGCTGTGCAAAGTGTCTCACCATAGGCACTAGGCTCCAAAAAGCTGGCTCATGCACTAGGGACAGGTCCTAGTCCCACTGCCTGGGGGTCCCCTAAAGAGTTCAAGCTAAACAACTGTCTTGCTTATCCAGAGGGCCTAGTCCAGTGCCATGGGGGCTCCTTCAGCTATTGGTCCACAGTTCATGTGTTTCCACTAGTGTGGCTAGTTGTCTCTGTACTTTTTCCAATGATGGTCTCCATATCTCTTGCTCATAGCATTCCTCCTCTCTCTCAGGAGTCGTTTGGACTCCAGGAGCTCCGCCTGAGACCCAGCTGTGGATCTCTGCATCTGCTTCCATCAGTCACTGGATGAGGGTTCTATGATGTCAGTTAGGGTATTCAGCCATCCAATCACCAGAGTAGTTCAGCTCAGGCACCCTCTCGACTGTTGCCAGTAGTCTATGGTAGAGTCATCTTTGTGGATTCCTGGGGAGCTCCCTAGTACTCTACTACTCCCTATTCCCAAGGTGTCTTCATTTATCATGGTATCTCTTTGCTTGTTCTGCCATTCTGTTCCTGTCAAGGTGTCATTTGCCCTCCTCTGGTTTCCACAGACAATAGTTATGCACCAGGTGCATATATGCATGCAGGCAAACACACACACACACACACACACACACACACAAATATAACTCTCAAAGAAGAAATACTGCACAGGAACAAGCCAGTTTTAAGGAAATGTCTCAGGATACACCATCACTACTCCAGGAACTATTAGCTGTTGATAACTTTTGGGGTAGAGATAGCCATTTACTTTGGGGCTTGGCCACTGGTTGTCCAGGCCCCAGTAGATGGCTCCATATCCATATGCATATCGACAACATTAATTGAGAGTCCTTGAGTTGTAAAAGTTAAAAAGAGGAGTTTGGGAAGAAAGGGCATTAATGGGGGGCTGAAAATAAGTAAGTGGGGATGGATTTGATCAAGTTATATTGTAAACAACTATGAAATTTTCACAGAGCAAGAAAATTTACCTCTCTTCCCCTTATTATCTATTTCTAAACTTATTTTGCTTCTCAACTTGATCTTGAAAACATAGTTCTGAAGGGACTTTATTGTAATGATCTGGGCACCAATTTTTCCCACTAGAAGTGAAACGAGTGGTTTAGAGCACCTCACATTGTATTCCATTGGGAATATACTCACTGAAGGAAAACTGGTTAATAAAATGCTCATTTTCATTTTCTTTATTTCATTATTCAACTATTTGTTTTT
>CABHPH010144462.1:0-39340 GCA_902168325.1 Peromyscus nudipes
TCAAGGACCTGGCTATCTAGGACATGGGCTGCTGCATTCATGGATTGAGAGAGAAAAGGCCAAGTGTGGGCAGTGGGGAAGCTGGGATGCAGGGGAAGGTGAAGCAGATAAGCAAAGGGTACCAACACTTGCTCCTTTCATTTTCTCTCCTAACTAGCTTCCCTGGCTCCTCGGACTTCTCTGCTACAGCAAAGAGGCTGCTCCACAAAGCTACACTCGAGCAATGTCAACAAAAACACTTGGCCCCAGTCCATGGCATTCTTGGCTTTTCATCTGCCAGGCCCTGGACATTGCATGTTGGCCTAATTAGTCAGGGAAAGGGGAGGAGGCAGGGGGTGAGCAGGGGAAGCAGCAGGCTCTCCTGTCACATGTCACCAGCAGAGGAAGTGTGTAGGGCTGTGGTCTCTGAGAAGGAGCGACAAGAGGGGGCCATAGAGATGCTGTGGGCTGCTGCTGGCGGAGGAGGAAACTCAGTTCTCAATCTGAGATCCAAGCTGCCTGCACTGAGGAAGCAAAGAGAGTGGAGGCTGGGTGCCAAGTTTCCATTACAGAGCTGTGTGTTCACCCTTTTGCACTCTAGCACTCTCTCCTCCCCCTCCCTCTCATTCTCTGTCTCTCTCCTACTCTCCTTCCCATGACCAAAGCATACGGAGCTCAAGGATTTCACATACCAATAATGGATCTTCTCGGGAGCCCCATGACCCAGATCCTCAGCTCACAGTCTTGACTCCTAACACACTGCCTCTTGTCTGCTAGCCTGACTCACAGGCCTTCTATTACTTCTCAAAGGCTGGTCTTAGGCTCAGAAGAGAAGAGGGTCTGTTCTCTGCCAAGAAATTAACTCCTCAGAGACCTGGACAGGTTGAAGATGGCATCATCGGTGAAAGTAGAACAGTAGGAGAGGGAGGGATAAGTGAGAGTGATCAGGAAATAAATGTGATCAAAGCACACACACACACACACACACACACACACACGAAAATATCACAATATAACAGTTTTGTGCAATTAATATATCTTAATAAAAATAGAAAATAGAAGAATGTAAAATGGATCTTGTATGTCCCTCAGCTATGCACCAAGTCCCCTTCCTGTGCCATGTCACTACATCCTGTACTCTTTTGCTTCAGACGATGATCAGATGAGCTGGAACCCAAGTCCATATGAGTCCATAGTCTAGGCATGCATTTTCCCACCTTGTCCCAGAGTGCTAGGGGAGGCAGGGGAGTGACCTCACAGGAACAACAGTCCCTCTTTGAGAGCACATACAACCTCTAGAGAACTGGAATGCTGTCCTGCTTTTTGAAAATGAGCATGGAGAGCCATCATTCCCAAGTATCCAGAACACCATAGCAACAGCCTCTCCCTTGCAGGTGCAGGAACTAAGTTATGGAACCTCCTGCATCACTCAAGAAGGAAGGAGCAGAAAACTCAGTCCAGGGCACAAGGTTCAATCTGATGGTGATGGCCACTGACAGACTCTAGGCTGGCCCTGTAAGCCTCGCCAAGGCTATAAATACCCACTCTACAGTTTACACAGCTGCCTCCACTCTATGCACTCCAGGTCTTCACCCCAGGGTTGGAGGTCGAGTTTGCATAAGCCAGCAGCCTGCAGACCTCCTTCTGCAGCCTCCAGAGATCAGCACCACTCTCCACACGGCCCCTTTTCTGGCCCACCCCTTATATCCCAAGAGAGTGGCCAGGCAATTTTTATCTTCTATAAGTGAAGGGGGTTTATACATGAGGATTTTTTCCAATGAATTTTTTTAAACACTTTATTCTTATTTCATAAATCAGCTTACAAAGTAGCAGGTTTCCATATGGGAGTTTTATACATATTCATTGAGGCCAACTCTCTCCCCTCTCATCTCCTTGCCTTCCCTCCTCACTCCATCCTTCTCTTTCCACTTTTTTCTGTATCTGCTCCACCTCCAATACAAAATCTCTCAGAGTTCTGAAACAAGAACTTGCTTCTGCATTGTTTCCTGGTCCTCGGGAAGGAAATGTGTAGCGAAACCATAACTCAATGAAGTGAGCCCTCCAAACCCAGCAGAGAGGGAGAGGTTGAGGCTAAGTGGAAAGTGCACTGGTTTCTGTCAAGTATGTAGAAGTTTCCAGAAAGAGTTCGGGTGAGATCCAGAGGTATGGAAGAGAAGAACTCCAAATCCTAGGGAAGCAATGGATTCCATTAACTCCTCTTCCTCAGGCCATGTGCACATTGTGTCTGGCGGGTGACAGGACCCTGAGAGTCTGATGGGCTGAGTCACACCTCCAGTGTCTCCCAGTCATCTCAGGCACTCTCAGGCAGCAGCTTTCATGCTCAATTTAAACTTCTTCCTCTTGTCTCTACTCCAAGAGAAAACTTACATTGAATTTGAATCCAGTTGAGGATCTCAGTCAGTTTGAGGGGGTTCCCTTTTGCTCAGAGTAGAGGGGAACAGATAACCAACCCATACTAGTCACCATTCCACTTAAAGTGGGGTTCTAGGAGTCAGAAGCACTTTCAGATGCCCTGGGGCTAGATATTGGATTCTGTATCTAATGCTCACGGAGCTCCCTGGCCATACCAGTTATGCGGGCTCCTCCCAGACTCTGAGAGGCCATCCTCTCAGCTCCAGAGGCAAAGGTGCGAAGGGCCTGTTAGAACCTGGTATTGCTGCTGGTGTAGGGACACAGAGCACAGTAAACTCAAGCCTTGATGGAGGCAGGGAGGATGAGGACCTAAGCAAGCTGTGAGACTGATGGTATACAGCCATGTCATATCTCTATAGAAATTGTGCCCATCTCAAGACAAGATGCAAACTCACCATAGCAAATGAAAGGGAAGGCCCATATTTCTCCTGACTTCCCATTAAAATCATTTTAATTTCTAGTCCAGCCTGATGCTGGCCACTCCATTGTCCCGCCTTATATATCCATACCCAATTCACCAGTCCTGAAGAAGTGTGGCATGGGAAGGAGCAAGTTGGATGAGTCCCTGGCAAGGAAGAAAGGACTGCCCAGAGCTTGAGAGCAAAGGCATGAGAAAAAGTCCAAACTGCTGAAGATGTTGGGAAGGTCAAGGTAGGGTAGCTGTGAGGCTGATACAGGGATGGAGAGTGCAGGCAGCTTTTTCTCTTCATGACATATACTCAAATACTAAACAAAGCAAATGGGATTTTTCTAATGACCCATGCATCCTGCCCACAGCCCAACTTCCTCTTGATGGTCCATTGACCTGTCAGGGATCCAAGCTTAGCACCAAATCGCTCCCTTTCCCCTTAGTCTCTCTTTGCTCATCACTTCACCATACTAGAGAAGCTCCTTCACCACCACCTGCCTACTGAGGATTGTTTTCTGGATTTTATTGTCTGCAGAACTGGAAGTTCAGGCTCTTCATGATGTGTCTCCTGAGTGGCCCCACATAATAGGACCCCCCCTCTCTCTCTCTCTCTCTCTGTCTCTGTTTGATATGAAGATTCTTATTAAAATATATTTACTGTGCCTCCCCCAAATTCCTATATTGAGTGTGACAGCATCAGGACATGGGTTCTTTAGGAGGTAATTAGTTTATGAGGCTGAGATGTCATCACTGAATCACAGGGATAGTATTAGTGTCGTTATAAAGGGACCCTGGAGAGCCTTCTAGCTCTTTTCCCAAAAGATAAAGATTCAAGAAGACAGTAGCCTGCAACCCAGAAGAACATCCTCACCTGACCGTGACCTGATACTCTGATCTCAGAATTGCAATCTAAGAACTATGAGGAAGAACTTTTTTATTGATTAAGCCATGTAATCTGTAGTATTATGTTATATTTAAGATACTTCTCAAATTTTAATATAATTGTGTGCGAATACAGATTTTAGAATGAGTTTTAAAATTCTGTCTTTTTAATTATTTTCCAGGAAGACCAGTGCTGCTGGTCCAAACACCACTTCAAGAAGCAGGAGTTTCACACATCTTTAACTAATGCACATATATGTTCAGGAAAGGGTCTGAATAGCTGTGGACTAGTTTTCCCCAAGATGCGATTCAGAAAGGAAACTGCACATGTCTTGGAAGTGAGTTCTGTAGGATCTCCAAGCATTCCCCAGAGATTCCCAGTTTGGAGGAAGGGCTAAGCAGTCCCAAGGGGAATGTGGGTCTTTGGAAGTGAAACGGCCAGACTGGAAATAAAAGGGCTGTGGTTCTACCAGTTGTGAGTTACATATTGCAGGATGAAGGTCTGAGGGGCATTCTTCTCTTCATGGGGCAACCCTGAAGACCTACAGTTAGTCCCCTCCATGAGCAAGAGCCTGCTGGTCTATCAATTATTGTATAGAACTCAGGATCAAATACTAAAATCAAACCCATGTGCCTTCTTTACCCGAGGAGAAGAGAAATACACTGTGGGTTCTTAGACAGCAGAAGGGCTGGCTATTTAAGGGCTGGTTGCATCCCTTAAATAAAATGTTTCATTCAAAGGCCAAGAATCAAGGTAGAATCCCGATTCCATCGGGAAACTTCACCTGTAGGAGGCAAAGGGAAAGGCACTGGCCTTCAGATAAAGCTGGTCAAGCTTTACAGGGAGACAAAGGAGATGGAGTCCGCTCAATTTTGCTTTTCTTTCAGTTTCTTATTTTCATGGGTAAAAGAAAGACCACAATTTTAATGGCAGAAGAGATGGGAAGAGTTTTCAACACTCAAAACCAGCCCCAAGCCCTCGCACATAGTCATTTTGCTCTGTAGCACACAAACATTCCTAAATCTGATTTAAACTCAAACAAAATCTAGTCCATGGAGAAATCACATGAGGTCCTCTGGGGAAGGGACCTAGCACCTTGTTATCCTGGACATATGGTGATTTGGAGTTCTAGCCCCAGATCTGCCAATAGCTTTTGTCTGTAGAAGCTGAATCATTTCATCTCTGTTACTGATCTGAGCCTTGAAAGGCATGAGTAACATGACCTCTAATGCCCATTTAGCTGGATTCTAAGTTCATCTTTTATCTAGGGCAGAGTCATCTGATGGCTAATAGGATCCCTGGCCTCCAGAGCTTTGTGGAGAGAAGGAACTATTAGAAATGGCATATATTCATCGCACATCAATCTAAAGTCAGAAAAACATATATTGATTTAATATTTAACATATAAAGTGGCAGCATCACACTGAGTATACATATCCAATAGTAATAATTACTATAACCAAAAGGCAGGGGGTGGTCCTAAAGGAAGAGCACAGGACAGACATGGTGCCATCCCTAGCTCCCTTGCTTTCATAGAATTATAGCATGGTGCTCTTTGACCAAGTTCGGTTTAATGAAATGACAAATTATTACCTAAATAAATTCTGTACACTACTTTGAGATGAAATGGGGATATGATCTCAGATCATTTTTTTTTTACTTCATAGATGTACAACTATTTTTTTAACTGGTGACTTTGGGCCAGTGAGATGGCTCAGTGGTAAGAGTGCTTTCCACCCAGCCTGATGGCCCGAGTTCAAGCCCTGGGACCTACCTCGTGGAAGGAGAGAACTGACTCCTGCAAGTTGTCCTCTGACCTCCACATGTGTTCCATAAGTGTCATGTAAATGCATTCTTGAGTTCACATATGCAGTAAGTACATGTAAAAATTATTTTTAAATATAAAGTGTGTATTTCTCTATTACAAAATGACAACTACTATAAATATGCTAAAATTTTCTGGGAAGAACATGATTACCAGGTAAGTAGGCTCCTAGCTATTTCCAGAGAGCACACACAGACACCTACAGACAAACATGCATCTTTCAAAATGACATTTGAATAGCTAGTGAGAATGTTGATGCTTTCCTAAAGTAACTCACTCTATGGAAAGGTCATTTGAAGAACAAGTATCAAGAAGTTTTGCATCCCCTTACTGGAAGATAAAGATCAGCAGACTCTTAAAAAGAGTTTGTATGTCCCACCCACCATAAATTAGGAAGAACTGTGTAATCTGCTTATAAACATTCTAAGACAAGGAGTTTTGAACACATGTGCTAACAATGTGTAAATGTATTACCTGAAAAACTACAAGATTAATCAGCTGAGCCAGGATGAGGATTCTTCGCATAACTGGCTGTGATTGAAGAATCAGTGTCACAACTTAGTAGATCTCACTTACAGTGTGCTTCTGCCATTCAGATGTGTGTGCCTTACCAAATTATCTTAGCCTTAAGCTTCAATTCTAAATGGAACACAAAGTAGTCAGAGCTCCAAACACATGTTTCTGGAAAGGCACATGTTCAAAAATGATTAAGTGTATTGAGTCATGTCTACTCAATAAAACAATGTTCATTCATGTTACGGTATTCATTAAAATCTAAATATTTTGTTCTATGAAAAAATAAAACAATTTTAAAATCACTTTTTAACTTTTATTTTTACCTCTTAAATTTATGTTTCTGGATTTTATAGGGCCTAAAGTTATATAAGTTTCCTTCTTTAAAAATGTAAAATAGAAATACAAAATTAGGTACAAGGCCCCAGTAAAATACATCATTTTCACACATAATAAAGTATTGAAGGCACTTGCATTCACATTGTTCAGAAGAATTTGCAGATTCTGCCTTCAAATGATTCCATCCATCCTAGCTAAGCCATGCACTGCTGGTGTGCCCCTGTGACTGTATTTTCCATACAGAGAATACATTTGACCCCTGAAATTCTGACTAATACGTTCCTTCGTTTCTCTTAAAACTCACATTTTGCTTCCAATTGAGTACAATTTGGTCACACTACATCACTTGGCTCCTCAAAAGCATGGCCTTTTCCATCATCTGTGCTTGAATAAACTCCAATTTATTGTCGGGTACAAGTACAAAATTGCCTGCATCTCCTCTCAGGCAGCACCATCCCCCTGCTGCAGAAGAGGGCAGGGACTAAGACAACCCCTTATCCTGGGCTCTTCTTAATTCACACCAATAATAAAAGCATCACGAGAGAATCTGGCTGAGGGAGGAGAAATGAAAGGCAATTTTTCCTCTGTGGTCCTGAGGACAAGGCTCTTCAAAGACAGGAAGTATCAGGACTCTCCCTGGGGGTGGTGGGGGATGACAGGGACCAGGGACAAAAGGACAGAACATTAATAGTGAGGAAGAACAGTTCACAGCCTCACAGAGAGTAAGAAACGCATCTGAATGATTGCACGAGTGCCAGCCACATATATTTTTCATCACCGCACTTAGGTCATGGGCTTCCTGACATGGTTATCCTTTTCTCATTGGGCTCTAGGAAGGTCTTACACAGAATGATTCAATCAATCTCTATTGAGAAATACACAAAGCTAACTACAGTGGAAATTTGAGGTTTATACTCACCCCACCCCTTTCACATCTCTTCTCCCTTAATTTGAATCAACCTAAGATTTCTATTCTGAAAGCAACCCTTCACCATACCCAGTCTACCAATTCTGACAGGAAGCTCCATCCACCCGTGCAGCCTACACGGAATGCATGGGCAACTGCAATAGTTTGGATGTTGGATGTCCTCCTAGAGCCCATGTGTTGATATTTGAGGAGGTGAGGCCTAGTGGGAGGTCTTAGGAGACAAGATGCATGCTTTAAAGGAGACCAAGGATGCTGGTCCCCTCTTCTCTCTCTTTCGGTTCTCAGCTACCATGAGTAAGCAGCTTTGCTGTCCCATGTCTGTCGCACCATGATGCATTACCTCACCACAGAATCAAAGCAACTAGTCAACTGGTAACAGAAAGTTCCAAACTTAGGAGGCACAAGAAACCTTTCCTCTTCACAAGTTAATCGCCTCAATTGTTTTGCTACAGTAGTAGAAAACTGACTAACACACTAATAAAAGACCATCATCTCATGGGCCATGACAATTGGTTCTGATCAATGGCTATAACTGAACCAGGCCAGTTCCCAGGAGAGATCTTCATCCATTCTTTCTCAGTGAACATGAACATGAAGCTAGGAAATCCCAGAGGCTCTGAGTGCAAGAACACATCAGGCACACAAAGGTGACCAGAGACAAGATCAAGAGGCAGGCAGCCAAGGCCCAGATGATGGCTTTGACGATGAATCCAAGACAATTGTGAGCTTTTCAGTCACATGTTTCAATGATTTCTGTCTGCAGCCTGAACCAGCCTAGGTTGGTCTTTCTGTAACAGCAATGGAAAGGTTCCCATCTGATCCATGATTCGTTTTTTCAAAGTCCCATCTCATGTAAAAGCTGATGAAATCTAAAAGAATAAACCAGCACTGTTCTTGTCTAAACCAACTTGCCTTCATCCTGCATCCACCATGGTGCAGAAAGCTCTTCTTCTTTTTTTTTTTCTGAAAAAAATGTCCCTCATTCTGTCACAAATGGTAAGCCTTTCAAATGTCATCTATAAAACAAAGGAATAGATCTGTAAGAGCACTGGGCTACTGTGGATTAAGATGACTATAGGGGATAAAGAGATCAACTCCAGGTAAAGCTGGGCCACTGAAAGTTGATCGAGTTAGTCCAAGCAGAGTTCCCCAAATACTAAGTCAGCCTGGGCAGCTGACAGCCAGGGGCCAGCATGTTCAAATGATGGGAAGCCTCAAACACCATGGTGGTGGTGCAGGAATGCTTTAGATGGCAATGCAGTGCTGGCAACACCAGGAAGTGTCCTGGTTTGAGTTCCACAAAAGCCAAATTTAAGAAGACAAAGACATGGATGTAGTTTATTTTGAGGGGGAGGGAAGGGAAGAGGAGGCTGAGAAAGACTGGAAGTCAAGACAAGGGGAAAAATAGACCATGATGCATGATGGAGGCCCTTACTCCTAATAAGGCATAAGCCCCCTGGACACTCGGTGATGTATCCAGAAAGCCTTCCCAATTTGTCCATCTGAAGGATAAATGTTGTGTTTCTAGAATCCCACCAGTGTAGAGTTACCCCTAACAGCAAGAACTCCACAAATTCCAGGCTGTATTTTGAGTGGGTCAAGCCAGCTCCTGCCTTGGGGGACAATGCATCTAGAAAGGGTTTATCAGAATGAAACATGGCATACCCTGTCATTTCAATGAGAGTCTGAATTCATAGTAACCTGCCCACTACAGCTGTGACCGGAACCCAAGGAGAGCAGACAGGGTGTCTAGAGGGAATCCAAATGATGTCATCGACTAAAAGGTAACCTTGGCCTTGTTTTTGATGCAAAGTCTCTTGAAGCAAGTGGAAGATGCAATTGGTGCAGAGCCATGATGGACATTCTAATGATGTTTTCCTCCTTCGCTCCTCTTACCATGGAACTTGACTCCAGAAGAGAAATAACCCCCTTGACACCTTACAAAGAGGCCAGGACAGTGGAGGAGGGGGCTGGAGGTGCACTTTCTGTTTAAACAAAATTCACTTTGCTCTTACTGTTCCACTCTCTTTGGGACACACACACACACACACACACACACACACACACACACACACACACACCTATCCAAGCTGGAAACTGAAGCCAGCAACAGAAGAACACTCAGGGCTAATGGAAAAACAAGATCAGCTCCAGGCCCTCCTGCCTCAGCCTGAGTCTCAGGGCCATCAAGAGGAAAGGTAAGCTGGGGAAAGGGGACACTACTGAGCCCGACAGTGACAGGCTGGGAAGAGCGGGGTGCCATCCACCATCACATATTGTCTGAACCACAAGCATGATTGGTTAGAACTCACAATTCAGCCAGGGGGCAATACCTCCCCTATGCTGACTTTAAGAGGACCCCCACATTCTACTGCTTGTTTCCCAGAATTCTGACAAGTCTCTGCGGCAGGCTTCCAATGACTTCCCCTTGGAAAATGCTCACTGAAAATGAAACTCAATACTTAATATTGGGTTTCTGCCATCTGCACCTAGCCGTGAGCTCCTGGTCCCACTCAGTGTGGTTTGTTGCTTGCAGGCTGCCTGTTTCCTGCTTTCTAGCTCACATTCTGTTTCCCAAAGCTATACTGGGCCAGTCCTTTCTGAATACTGTGAGGCATTCTGTCCATCACAGCTTCCATGGCCAAGAAATAAGGGGAAACAAAGGATGAATGGACACACACACACACACACACACACACACACACGCACGCACGCACGCACGCACGCACGCACACACACACACCACACCACACCACACCACACATTATAAAGGGGTGGTAACAAAAGGGATTCTGGCAATGAATGGAGCATGTTGTCTCTTTTGGAATTACATATTCTCTCTCCATGGCAGAAAGGTAAGTGGGTGGTGACAGCACAGATATGTCAGGTACAGGGTGGGGTTGGTACTTGGTAACCCCCATGGGAGATATCATGGACACTGCCTTTTTCTCAAGATCATTTCTACCCATCCCTGTTGTACCAGCAGGAGGTTATAGAGGAGATGGGGTGGCTTGGCCTTAACTTCATCGGTAGGCCACTATTGTTTGAGTAGGAGGGATTTGCATGTAGCATAACTCTGGTCTGGGAGTGATAAGTAACCCCCAGTGAGACATGAAAGGAAGTCTGCTGACAGCATCTAGGAAGGAAGGAAGGTCCTCTCAATTTTCAGATAGAATTGCTGATGCCATGTATCGCTGTCCTTCTATGTGAAGAGGTGAGGCCTGGAACCATTTTGCCATTAGGGAGAAGCTGGGTTTGAGATGAAGCAAACACAAGGGAAGAGAAAATAAAACTGGGTTCTTGATGTGACCTCGGATCTGTTCACTACTCAAGCCTTGATGTCCCCATACTCTACTAAAAACACCTGTGATGGAATCACCAGGTAAATCAAGCATGTCAGTTGTTTTATTTTTGACAATATGAAGTACCATGCCTTCTGCTCTGGCATAGCATTGCCATGAACTAGCACACTCTGTTTCCTATCTGGCACCTGTTCATTTCTGACCTTTGTGACCTTACTGCCACGGGAGCTTCTGAGAAGCTGGCCCTCCATGTGTGAACTGTCCCACAAGTCTGCCTCCTCAGACAAGAAGAGTTTTCATAACGGCAGTAAATACTTGCCCCAAAGTCTCTCTTCTCCTTCTCAGGGCCCACATCGGGTCAAATTGTGCCCATCTGTTGGATGAGGGAGAGCATCTTGTCCATCAGGGCAGCCTAGCAGGCAGCTCCACACTACCACAGCAGAAGAGGAGAAGGAGACTGGAAAGGGATGCTCTCTGAAAACAACATTTCCCTCAGAGATGCTCACTGAAGCCATGAATTTATGAATGTTACCATCTGTTTTTTGTGGCATCCTGAAGCCACATGAGAGGCTGAGGGCATCTGAGGTACTATATAGAAAGTCATTCCTTGCTGCATCCTACTCCCAAGGCTACCCTGATCTATGTCTCTGGTTGACCTCTCTGCTGATGACAGGCATGATAGACAGGGACTCACTGAATCAGAGGAGTGTGTCTACCCCTTGCCAGAGGGGTTTCTGATGAGAGCAAAGAGCATACTGCCATTCAGAAGCACTTCTGAGATAATGTTCACTCTGCCTCAGGGTCTTGTGGTAACAATGTGCTGGTACCCACTATAGCCAAGCACCCTGAACATACCCCTCACCAAGAAACAGACATCCTGGTGGCATCGGGCAGTAGGGAGCATCCTGCTCCATAACCATGCCTACTTGAATCCTTACTCCAGGGACATGCCAACTCCCCCAGCATCTCAAGCTGTACCTTGGCTTCAGGCCCTTTTTTAGAGGAGTTTATCCCATCTTCTCATCAGAGGTGTTGGAGGGCTTAGCCTTAGTAGCAAAGCCACATGGACAAAAGTCCTCTCTGGCCAGAGACATCAAATAATCCTGCCCAGGGGCAAATTCCCTCTGTGCAGCTCTATTTTCAATATGGCCTAAGGATATTGCTGTGCCTAGGAAAATCACCCAGTTAGTTTGCTTGTGATTTGGGTTCTATCCCTGCACTCACATTAAAATGGAAGCCTTCTGGTGAGCTGGATTATTTCACAGGTGATTTATTACAAGCACCAGATGGGCCTGGATGCAATCTGCATAGTATTCCACAAATCAGTCTGATCTGCCCTGACCTTGTGCTTGATCATGGCTGTGTAGCCTCCAGGCCTGACTGTTTTTCTCTGAAGATCCCTGAAAGCTTGTGTGCATAGTGGGAAAGTTTCAGTAAGTTAAAGCTCATTCATATCTCCCTCCTCATCCCTGCTTCTCCAACTGAACCTCTGTGACTGAGACTACCAAAGACTTTGGAATTTGTTTTGTCCCATGGCTTTGTCATGAGCCGGAAGGACTTATAGGATAGGAGGCAACTGGCTGGAGAAGAGCTGCATGCCAGCTCCTGGAAGCGTGGGTCCCCAAGACTGTGAACACTGGCACCAGTGCAGACACCTTCCCAAATGTGAGTATCAGGAACGCAGAAGTGCAGAGGGCTACTGGCCCAGCCTCAGACTGATGGTCCTTTAAGGTACAGGTGGAAGGTAGAGGAAACATACTCTCACAGCGGAAATGAGAACCACACCCAGAGCTCTGGATTGATACTCAGTATTGTCCACCCTCACCCAGGGGACAAGCCTCTGTGGATATCTATGAAGAAATATAGATCGGGAAATGGACATAGGAAGCCACATGTGGGCAGCGCAATCCCTTGGAATGGGGTCCTGGACTGGCTACCAAAGAGAGAGCGAGCTGAGCATCGGCATTCACTCCTCTCTGCTTCCTGACTATAGATGCAAGGTGACCAGCTACCATAACATCCTGCTATGATGGACTACACCCTCAAGCCAGGAGTCCATAGAAACCTTTTCTTCCCTAAGTTCATTTCTTCCAGGTATTCTGTCACATCAGGAGAAAGGCAATCCAGGTATGTTTCTTGGAGTAATATGGCTATGTTGCTTGGTTCCACGGACAGACAGACTTCTGAGTGTTCCCACAATGCCCAGCAAGGGCAGCTGGTAGAAGAAACAGTTAGAAAAATAAATTCTACAGGAGGACCCACTCAAAAAATGAGGTCATTTTCAGCCCTCACTGCAGGTGTACTTGGGGGTCAAGGTTTGACCTTTTAGAGGAAAACATGATATTCCTATGGTCTCCAGAAAAAGTAGGCAGGACAGAGGAATCCAGGCATCCACAGAGCCCATTGGCCACCCAGGAATCAATTGCCTATTTCTCTCAGCCTGCAGCTCAGAGGAGGATCAATTAAGGAAACCTTTGTTTAGCTCAGACTATGAATTTTTTAAAACAGTCCTGTCCATGGTTATAGACAACTCTTCGAACGACTCACAGAACAAGACAAAGTGAGAGCCCAGCTCTGAGGCTCACTCCTTCCAGGATTCCTCTTTTAAAACCTATTTTTGCAAATGATGTTTAAAAAGAAGAAAAAAATAAAAAACAGACCCAAGTGAATTTTTCCCCAAAATTGAGTTTTAATCATTATGCCAGATGAGTCATCAGAAGTTCAAACCTGGGGACAGGTTTGGTGGAGGAATACAATTCTGGAGCTTGGATGGTCCTTGGGGAGGGTGTGGTAACTCCAAAAAAAATATAATGTGAGCCATGTAAGTAATTCCAGAGCCTCCAGCAGAAATATTAAAAGGGAATACCAAACAGGTGAAATTAATTCTAATACACATTTATGTAGCCTGGCATACCCAAAATACTATCATTTCAATGTGTTGTAATTATAAAAATCATTCTATCAACTTTACTTATATATGATTTATTATATAAATTATGAACTTATGATATAAAATTTACTCATGTGATTTTCACTCATGTAAAAGCACACAATTAAACCTGTTTAAAAGTATTTCAGAGTTGTGGAAGGTTGCTTCACCAACATCTAATTTAAGAATATTTTCATCGTGGCAAAAAGGCACCTAGCAGCAATCCCTCTTTGCCACCTACTTGTGCACCCTGGTGACCACTAACCTGCCTCTTGAGCTCACAGATGTGTCTACACTGAACACAGCCTACTCCTACATCATGGTCTCTGGTGAATGGCTGATTTAACTTAACATTGAATGTTCAATGTTTGCCCATGTTGCTGCATGCATCAGCTCAACACTCCTTTTAGGTGCTGAATCCATCGATGTATAAAAAGTCACTAATGAGATATTTTATATTTGAATAAAGCTTCCAAAAGCAAACATCCTGTGGACCAGCTGAATTCCATGTACTCCATGCTGAGTGTGGTCCTGCCTTCCATACTGAATGCACACAGCGCCCCCCCTCTCTCCCTCTCCCCCTCTCCCTCTCCCTTTCTCTTTATGACACTAAATAAAGTTAGTGCAAAGAGTTACCTGTACAAGGTCACATGCCTACCAGTGGCTACATCTGACTTTAAACCCATATGTTTATGGGCCCATCCTATGCAACATGCTTAATTCTTACCTACATTGGGTGAGGGGGGTCACATGGAGAAGGCAAAAATGAAAATCCATCCAAAGGTCCATTATCCTCCCTGAACAGCTTTCTACACCATGGCTGACATTCTGTTTTCTTCCAAGGCTCAGGCCCTGAGACAAGGTAGAAATCATCGAGAACCACCCTAAAGAGAGCTGCATTTGAAGAGCCAAAGGAAAGAAGACAGGGAGGGAGGAAAAGGAGGGAGGAAGGAAGGGAAGGAAAGAAGCAGGGCCTCTCCATTCTTCAGACAGCTGAATTCCAGTAGTGTCTGCAAAGGTTAAACTGACCAGTCACCACACAGAAATAACGGAACTGAAGTCCTTAGGCATAAAAACAATACACATATCCCCTGCTTTAGAGGGTAGTTATGGAAACCAGATGCAAATACACCTGGGAATGGGAGACTTACTGAGTAATCACCAATGAAATTTCATCCCTTGGAAATAATAACGCCCCGTGAATCCCCACTCAGTGGATTGAAGACATTTACTATTTCCGGGTATGGGCAGATACACCCTTTCTCCAGCATATAGGAATAATTAATAGTAACAGATGACCCTTATATGGCAGTAATTATGAGTGATTTTCATAGGGTAAATTTAGATATGGTATGTAGCTCATCACAACTAGTGTGGGAAGTGTAAGCATTATTATTATTGCTATTATTTTCATGATCTGCATTTAAAGAGAAAACCTGATACACTGAGAGGTTAAATAAACTCCTGGAAGCCACAGGGCTAGTGGCACAGCCCACATCCCAGGCAGTTGTCTTCAAAATTCAAGTTTCTGACCACGAGGCTACTTTTGAAAAGACTGGATGGCACAGGGAACCCAACCTTACCCCATTACCTCTCCACAACAGAACCCAAAGAGTTCCCATGACATGCAAGTGTCCTCCTGGGTCTCCTCACTCCAAACAACATTTGTGGCCACCCTGCCTACAAAGCATGAGACAGAAAGACAAAAGAATTCCTTCCTTTCGTTTATGAATTATTACTACTTGTCATCGCTTACATGAGCCACGGGGCTCTGGTTTTATTGAACTAGAAGGAGCTGCTGAGTCTGTCACTGAGGAATGACAAGACTCCACGATGCTCAGATCCATTGGCTTTGTCCCCAAACCATGCCCCGAACCCGCTCCTGAAATGCTTTCTCAGAAATCCTCATCTGGTACAGCCTGGCAGGTGGCTTTCCCACTGAAGTTGAGGTCTCTCTGCTCCAGTCTCATCTCAGGGAAGAGTAAGAGAGAGCCAGACCGATCGTGAAGGCCTGTAATTCCAGATACCTGGGAGGGTGAGACCACAGGACAACAAAATCCAGGACTGCCTGGGCTACAGAGGGAGTTCAAGGCCAGCTTGGGTAACTTGGTGAGACCTCATTTCAAAATAAAAGCTCAGTGGTAGAATGTTTGCTGAGCAAGCATGGGGTTCTGGGTTCATTCACCAATAAAAGAAAAAAAGGATTAAGAGTGAAAGAGATCCTTGGGATCTATTCATGAACATCTGGGCGACCAGACAGAAGCAGACAGGCTCTAGTGTCACATCATTTGTGGACAGACAGCAGGGTGCCTGGGGAACATTACCCCACTAGAGCACACTAGGAAAGTCCTGCCTGGAAGCTAGCCAAAGTCAGGCTAGACATAGGCATGCACATGTGGAGTTTGTTCATACAGTGTAAAAATTTCTCAAGTTTATACAAAAAGCAATTTCACCTTGAGAACCAAGAAGACCTGGCAAAATAGTCCAGAGTTCATGCCACTCTGGAATGGAGGAGAACATTGGACAAGAGAAGTTCTAAGCTCTCAGAGTCCCAACCACTCCCTCTTACTACTCACAAGGCCATGGGACATAGACACAGAACACACACATTGCAGTTGGTCGTGGGCACATCCCAGTTGATCAGGTCTCCTTTCTCTCTTATTTAAGCCCCACCCATACCACACCAGGAGCAGACCATCCAGACATCCCTCACCTGTGAGGGCCTCCCTTAGGACTCAAGCCCCCTTCTTTGGCCCAGAATAGAAGATCATGCTTTCCTCTCCCACATGCATGCTTGGTTTTTCCATCTTGTCTAGCAGTTTGGAACAGCAGAGTCATTCCATCAGCTCAGCTCTCTTCCTGCCAGACTGAGCAAGGCATAGGTGAGCTCACACAGATTCGCCATGCCCAAACCTGTGCCAAGACCTCAGAAGGTCATGGTTGGTATACACCTGATTCCTACAGGCAAAGACACTGATGAGTCCAAATTAACATTAATGAAATAATCAGAGCGGTGAAGGTCAGACTACAGGGAAGGATACTGAAAACCCAGAGGATTATGACTTGATTACCAAGAGCACTCAGGCCTCCAGGGTAGAAGCGAGCTGTGTCAAGGTGACACCTGGCAAGTAAGTTGTTTACATGTGCTACACATAGGCCTTCCTCAGATCCTGAACACTTTCTTGCATGTCTCTCCTCTCCTGAGCTGGAAAGGCCCTGAAAATGGCTGGTTTCCATCACCAAGAGTGGTAGGAATATCACTTACCCTCAACGTTTGAAATTAGCAGGGCATGGCCAGCTCCTTGGGATAGCCCAACAAGTCCCCAGGAGATGTGAAATGTAATTACAGCCCCTCCTCCACCTACAGGAACAGGCAGATGAGTCCATAGGCCACCTGGGACAATGGCCAATACCTTCTATAAATGGCACCATTCCAGCTGCAGCCCTGAGGGACACATGAGGAACAGGGCCATTGCCTAATCCTGTGGGAAGACCAAACATCCAGGAATTGCTCCACATGTTGCCGCATGACTGACCTCGCCTGACTCTAAGAGGCAACGTACCTATTGCATAATGACAGAAACCTAAGCGCACACGCTGCTCCTACCAGGCCCATGAAGAAACAAGTGCCGCCTCTGCCTATAGCTTTGGAGTGTGGTACAAAGTTGTGTACATATCTACTTTAGATAGAACTTAACATCCCCAAACTGGAGGAGCCACAGAAATGTATCACAAGAACTCCAGACAAAAGTTACTGAAAAATCCATGGAGCTGCTGGCTGCTAGTTTTCCCAGTCAAATGGAACAATGTCCCATGTAAACAAACACACCCAAACAACTTGAAGGGAAGGAGCAGGGGTTTCTGGGAGGCATACCCCCTATTCCATCTGTAGGAAAAATTTAAAGCTAGGAGAGAGGTAAGGCAGGATAAAAGAGCAGCTCTAAGCACCCGTTCATTGGAAAAGATGAAATGGAACTACTCTGCCAGCTAGCTGGTCTCCACAGATGACAAAAATTATTAAAATCAGCTGTCTGGGTTAATTAGCGCCTATTACCATGGGTGGATTACTGCCCTGTCACCACCATGACTTTTTCTTCTTGTTCCAAGCTTTGGTGGCAAAGATATTGCTACCCATAGCTGCCCGGACCCTCCAAAGCTGAGGGTATCCCCAACACAAAAACCATCTGAGTTCATCCTGCCTTCAATCTGCCCTTCTGCCATACAAAACTATTTGGCTCCATCTCAAAGGCAGTTATTTTGGCTCTGACACCTCTTTAATCTTGGATCCACGGCTATCTAGGGTAACATTTGCTCTGGCTGACATGGCCCGCTGTAGCCAGAGGAATGATGCTCTCCCATAATGGTTGTAAAAGATAACGAGGAATTTATTAGGAGTTACACGCAGCACTCTGTGCTGTCTTTGATGGAATCAACCATCACCATAAGCTACAAATCCACAGAGCTGGCTGCGACCACTCGGCATGCTGCCTAGGTGTAGAGAAAAGCCATTAAGGGGTGTGTACATGGCATTAGCAGTTCAGAACATGGAAACTCTTGGTGATGTCCTATAGCAAGGGAGGTGGGGCTAGCTTGGCTCTCTGCAGGCCATCTAGAAAAGCATCCCTCCGAGCCACGTGGAGAGAAGACAGACACTGGAGAAGCAGCCTCTGTAGCCATATGGGGGCCCATGTCACTTCTATTCCATGTTTTGCCCCTGCTTCCCGGCACCTTTCTCACAAGGACTGTCCCCAGGGCCTGTGAATTAAAGGAGATTTCATCAGGGGCAGGGGATGGATGAGAAGCCCCCTCAACCTGTAGGGGACTAGTTTGGTGGGAAATACCCCATCTTCTTTGCTTTGCAACGGGATGATCTTGAAGCTGTTTATATATATATATATTCTGAGATGCAACTAAGGTTCAGTCTCACAAGCCCACTGCAGTACTCAGCTTAAGAATATAAATGCTGGCTTTGAAAGCATGAGGACATTGTAAGAGACAGTTATGACAGCATGTGTTTGTGATGCCAGTGCTGGGAAGGCAGAGGCTGATGAATCCCTGGAACTTATCAGGCAGCCTGCTGGATTCAATGACAAACCTTGTCTCAAAAACTAAGGTGAAGAGTAACCATGGAAATCACCTGAACTTGACCTTTGGCCTCTCCATGCATGTGAATCACATGTATGCACACAGGTGTCTACTTGCTTTCCATATATATGGGGGAGCATGTGATCTGTATATATGTATATGTGTTTATATACATATATGCATGCATATGCATGTATGCACACAGATGCTTACACACTCCCCGTGTGTGTGTGTGTGTGTGTGTGTGTGTGTGTGTGTGTCTCGCATACCCACATGAGGATAATGGTATTTATTTGCCCTTCTGCCTCACTCATCTCATTCCCTCGGTCTGCTTCTTGGGTCACCTCCTTGTACTGAAGCACTTATCTGAATGTCTGTTTTTAGGGAAACCCAAGCCAAGACATTGGCGGAACATGCAGGATTTAAATTCACAAGTGCTTGTTTTCCTTTGCTGGCTGTGGCTTATTCCTCAGGGAATTCTTTAGCTCTCCCTTACTACCCCTAATATAGAAATAATGGGCCTAAGAAAATGCCAGGCAGGAGGAGTGCTCTCTCCAGCAATGAGGGATCACATTGGCCGGAAAGCTGCCTGCCATCAGTATCCCACTGGTTCTTCAAGGTAACTTTCCCTAAAATCTCTTTGCTTGCCTTATCTATCCTTTAAGTGGGTCAAATGGAATTTCTATTCTGAGCACTATTCAACACCTTCAAAGGCAGCAGCATGTCATACGGTAGAGATAATAGATAGGCTATCAATTAGTGATGTCTGTAATGGTGCCAAGATAGGAGACTGGTAGCCATACGCTAAAGCATTTACAATCCCACAAGGAAAGGTGTAAAGAATTTGAGACTAGATAAACTAATAAATTAAAATTAAATTCCAATATATAAAGATATGAGACTGACCTTGGGCATTTTTATTTACCAGCCTAGGCTTCACTTTTCTCTATGAAGTTAATGACTCCTAACTAGAAGGCTATTGTTAGGACCATGTAGGATGATATGCAGAGACCTCCATCATAGTCATTGCTCAATGAAAGTTCAGTTCCCTTCACACTGAAAGCCAGAGAGCTCACTTAAAATGAGTTTCAAATATCTTAAGCAAATGCATTATTTGCCAACACAACTTAAAGCATCTAATGGTGAAGGACCATAAAATGATTAAAACTTTTTGCTATTGGTGTTGTTCTGGTTTTTGTTGGTTGGTTGGTCTTTTCTTTCTTTCTTTTCTCTAAGTTGAACTTTTCCCTCTGGCCACACCTCTATTCTGGTTGGGGTAGTTCTGTAGTGGAATTTAACCCTCCAGGCAAAGACATCTAATCTTAAGTAAACCCAAACACACCCTGTAGACCATGGTGGCCATAATTCCTAGGTCAATTAAAAAACACCGAGGAAAGATGGTGCTGAGAAATAGCACTGGCTTTGATGAAACACTGCTTTGAATAATTAACCAGCAGCGATGCAAGTTTAGACCCTGTCCATTAGCTGATTGTCCTATTTAGAAAATGGGCCTGTAGCCCAATCTCAAGAGCTGATGTTCCTAACGTGTATATCTCAAACATCAAGATACTGGAAAAGTTGTGCAAGTGAGAAGCAACTTTAAAACCTTCTGCAAATGGTATAAGCAGTGGTTTGGAAAATATGCTGGGAAGTTAGCTGCCAAAAACCAAAAATGAGAGCAATTTCAGGCACTTTCAGTTGCCAGAAAATGTACCAGAGGCCAGCCCTTAACCCAGTGTAGAATGGGGCCTGGGTACATGGCTGCTGAGTGACTCAATGACGGCTGGCCCTGCACATCACCCTCACATGCTCAGAATTTGCACAGGATAGCATTAAAAGAATGCAATTAGGAAAGGAGCCCCTGTAGTGTAGATGAGGGACTAAAGATATAGAGGGGTCTCTCTTCCAATAAACATGCTCAGTATACACAGCCCTCACTTTGCAGTCCTGAAAGATGCCAGTGTCAGTGGCTATGATCTAGTTAAATCACATTAGTAGTACCCCAGTACCACAGTTCTAGTTTTACTCCTACTGTACATCAACCAAAAGCTCAGCATTTGCTAACTCAAATCACCATTCAAATAGCACGTGCCTCTTGATCAGTGACTCACCCATCCAAGTTTTCCAAGTTGGTCTTGAAGGGGCACTGCATCAGCTTACTCATTACAACTGGCAGCAGATCCCATCTCCCAGGCATTAAGCCCATGTGACATTTTGCAAGATGGATAATGTAAAGATGTTGCCCACAAGATAGAAGTGAAGCAAAGCAGTGGAAAGTGGTGTCACAGAAGGGAGGTGTGGCCACAAGGTGATGGAGCTGTGGAAGACACGGCTACCCATGGGAATGATGACATGGTACGGTTGGTCAGGCTAGACTGCAGCAACAGGAATTAGCAAAGGCAAACTTATCAACATACCCAATGAAAGCAGCCACGAGGAAAAAGGGTGTTGCATCTGAGGAGCTCTTGGAAATGTTTCATGTAACTAAAAGCACAAAACACAAACTGACACAGAGTATGAGCAGCAGCAGAAATATCCAAACGATGCTCGCTCCATGCCATAAGTCCTATTCATTCAACTCTAAGTTATTGTTTGCTCTTTTTTTCTGGTATTTTTTAATTTTTTATTTTGTATTTACAAAGAAGACACTTGGTCCTCAGTATTTAAAATGTTTAAAGTTAAGTGTGCTATCTATATATTTGTATTTTTATGTTTCATTGTACTGTGCATGTATAACCAATGCTAAAAGCCTTTGATGTTGTTATTTAGTTTATGTGCTAGGGCTGTGACCTAGAGCCCTCATACATGGCAGGCAAGTACTCTACCACTAGTCTATTCTCCGAGCCCACTGGGAGTGTGGGACACTGGGCATAGAGAATGGATTCTCTGTAAATGTAGAAGTCTGTGAGGAAGACCAATATCAAAGCTTGCTTAGAGGCTGGTTCACATGGCTGGGTTCAATCAATGAAGCAAGATCCCAGAACTATGGTTAGTTTTTTCCAAGCTCCTCTGTTTGTCTCCATTTGTGGAATTCTGCTGTGTTCCTGAACAAAAGTGGACAGGCAGATAAGAAACAAAAGCATCCAGTGTACATTTTGTAATGCTCTACCATGACTTAAATAGGCCCTTGTAAGATGAGTTACCCCACTTCTCTCAACCTCCTGTGGAGCACATGAGACTTACCATCCTTGTCTACAAAATAGAAAAGGGAGACACAAAGAAATAAGACACTCACCCCAAACCATACAATTAGGAAATGCAGCTCTAGGCCCTGTTGGCCAATAGAAACAAAATGTGAACAGAGGCAAGCCCTACATAGAACCTTATATTGCCTAGCACTTAGAATATCAAGTTTTCCTAAAAGAAAAATGTAAACAACCCACGTACCTCAAAAATAGCCTTGTAACGCATAATCAGTACAAAATTATTACTGAAATATTCATATTCTTGTGTTCTGTCTTCAAAGTCTGACAGGCATATTACAATCTGGATTCCGCAGTTCAAGTTCTCACTCAGCTACATGTGACTGTTGGCTGCTGCTCCACACAGAGCTGGGAGCTGTCTACTGCTGCCAGGATTGAACATTTCAGTGGCCGGGAGCCTCATATTTTTAGCCACAAAATTATTACCTCTGGATTATACCCTTCCCTCTGAAAGAGTGTTCTGAGAAAGTCACAGATCACTAGAAAGTGTTGAAGACATTCAGGAATTGGACTTAGATTCTCTTCCTTTTCCCCTCCTCAGTTTCCCTTTAGTCAGACAAACACTGAGAGAAGCAACTAAGGAGGCAGTTTTGGTGTGAAAGGTCAGAGTTAGGTGCAGGGTATGGGTGTGCCTGAATGGAAAGGGTAGCTAATCAGGAAAGACCCCATGCTAAGAGATGGCAGCCAAGGGGGCATATGCCCCTCCTTTCTAAATGGTACATATTTGCCTATTTGAACATGACTGATGTGTAGACATGCAACTGATTTTTGTTTACTGATTGTCTAAGTGGTGACTGTTTTGCTTGCATGTATGTATGCTCACTGTGTGTGTGCCTGGAGCCCACAGAGGGGGAGAGACAGATCCCCGAGCTGGAGTTACAGATGGTTGTAAGTCATTGCTAACAGTTACAGATGGTTGTGGGTGCTAGGAACTGAACCTAGGTCCTCTGGAGGAGCAACCAGTGCTTAATCACCTCCAGCCTGAGGAAATGGTTTTATCTTTAACTTGTCTTGACATATTACATCACTTACAAACACATAAAATGTAACTAATTTAATATGTAACTAATAGCTATATTTCTTTTCTGGTTTTGATAGTCTACTTCTACTTTTTAGTAGCCCTGCTTTGCAGAAATAGAGGGGGAGTGGGAGGAGGTGGGAGAGAGAGAGATAGAGAGAGACAGAGACAGAGAGAGAGAGAGAAAAGAACATTTGAATTTCTGAAATGTCTTTCTACATTTATTCTGCAAATCACATCTTTTATTCTTTGATCTATTTGTGAGGTAAACTCCATTAATAAATTTAAACAAACACATAAAGATATTTTACACTACTGATAAAAATTTTAACATTGCACATTCCTATAAATGTTCAGTTCCTTCTTGGATCACACTGTCAGCATCTGTTTGTCTAGAACAATTCCAGCTTTGCCTGGGTCTCCTACCACACTGACAATGACCTCTTGGAACAGCAACATCTATGACCCACTGCTCTTGTCTAATATCGGCCATTTCTGTTGACTAAACTTATCAAGGAGTGTATTTCACTGCTCTTTACAAAGAACCAAGTTTAGTTTTGACGATTCTGTGGACTGCAAGTTCTGCTTCCTAGTTAACTGGATGTACTCATATGGATTAGTTCCTCCCTTTGAATGTCTCTGGGTTTGACTGTTCTTTCCTCTAACTTCTTACAGTGAATAATTGATGCATTTATTTTTAGTCTTTCTGTACTGTGGCGTAGTAAACTACAGTTGTGCACTGCATAATGACCTCAGTCGACAACAGACCCCACTTGATAAAGTCCCCTAAGATTATAATAGAGCTGGGCACATCCCTGGCTATCATGAAGATAGTGTAGTGCTCCACCCAGAACTGTGCTGATGCTGATAGTAGAGAAGCCTGCTGTGCTGCCCACCGCAGAGAGCTCAGAGTTTACAACCACGCATGATGTCTGAACTTGGCAACAATAACGGACCACCATCACTAAGTTTCCCTATTTGACATACTACAGGGTTTTTAATTTTTTAATTTGCATACAAAATATTAGCTATCATGATGGCATTTTCAAACCAAGTGAACAAAGTGTGTCTTAGCAGATTCTCTTCCCGACTCATCTCCTGCCCTCCACTCCACCAATACCCCCAGCCAGGTCTCCTTCCCATGCTCATATCACATGTGTCCTCTGGCTCCAAGCCCCTTTCTCATCACTTCTTTTCACTCTGTTTTGGTCTCCATTCTAGTTCTGGTGTGTTTTACCTTCATCTGTACCCATTTATACACACTCAGGCATATATTACAAGTAATTTATTTACATATGAGAGAGACCATGCAGTTTTTGTCTTTCTGAGTTTCGGTCCACTTTGCTTAATAGAATACTTTCTAGACCCACTGCCCTGAAATTTTCATAATTTTATTTTTCATTACAGTTGATAAAATTGCACTGTGCATATGTATCCCGATTTGTATTCATCTGTTGAGGGGCATCTGCATTTATTCCAATTCCTTGCTATTGTGAATGGAGCAAATATGAACATGGAAGTGCATGTTTCTCCATGATAGGATGGAGATCCCTTAGGTACACACCAAGGAATGGTGCAAGTGGTCATATGGCGGTTCTATTTTTAATTTTGTGGGTTTCTCCACACTGACTTTCCCAATGGCTATGCCAGTTTGCACTCCTACCAACAGTGAAGAGGGTTCCCGTTTCTCCATATCCTTGCCAGCATTTATCGTCAGATTTCTCAGTGACAGTCATTCTGATCAGAAGAAGGTGGTATCTCAAAGTACTTTAAATTTACATTTTCCCAGTAGCTAGGGATACTGAACATTAAAACAAACAAAACCAAAAACCTTCTTGGCCATTTGTGATTTCCTTTTGAGAACTGTCACTCCTATCCATTCTTTCAGGGGTTAACTATAAAACATCCTGGGAAAGGGCCAGCCCTGGAGGCTTCCCAGTGGGACAGCTGCAGAGGTGACAGAAGGTGACTTTGAGACTCTCGGTGCTCTGTCAGCCTAGGCTAGTGTGTGTGTTTGTGTTTGGGCTTAGAAAAAAACATTTAAAAAACACTAACAAGAATATAAAGAAAGCATTTTGAGGCCAGACAAAGTGAAGTAGGCCTCTAATGTCATACTTAAAAAGGCAGAGGCAGGATTGTGAGTTTGAGAACAGCCTGGGCTATAAAGCAAGACCCTGCCCCACATGGGGGAAAAAAGAATATTTTTACAAAACTACTATGTGTTTGTGTTCTACGTGTTATTATAAAAGGATCAAAAATCTTAGAAGATACGGTTTGTAAGTTATAGTAGCTAGGATTAATTCTTTCTAAGTCTGGCATGGCTTAAGAGCAGAACACCATAAAGCCCTCTGTGGAGGGCAGTCAGTCTGTCTTCACATTTACTCATCGCTGACTCTCTGGATGGCACAGAACCGCTCCTGATTCTGAAAATTTGGGGGAGCCCCATCTGGAGTGCCACATGTTACTGTGGGAAGTCAGGGTCCCCTCTCAGGATTCTTAGTCTCATTAATAAAAAATTTAAGAACAGACTCAAGAGAGAAAGATAGGGGACAATTAGCATTTACAAGAAAAACCCCTTAGTGTCTGCATTACATTTGTCCAGGACCTTCTGGCTTTCAGAGTCTCCATTGAGAAGTTGGGTGTAATTCTGATAGGTCTGCCTTTGCATGTTACTTGGCCTTTTTCCTTTCAGCTCTTAATATTCTTTCTTTAATCTGTATGTTTAGTGGTTTGATTATTATGTGGATAGGGGACTTTTTTTTGTTTTGTTTTTTTGGTCCAGTCTATTTGGTGTTCTGTAAGCTTCTTGTACTTTCATAGGCATTTCCT
Organism: Peromyscus nudipes; assembly: GCA_902168325.1. Lineage (NCBI taxonomy): Eukaryota > Metazoa > Chordata > Mammalia > Rodentia > Cricetidae > Peromyscus > Peromyscus nudipes. The sequence continues at coordinate 25,676 of CABHPH010144462.1, forward strand.
TCTTTAGGTTGGGAAAGATTTCTTCTATGATTTTGTCAAATATATTTTCTGTGCCTTTAAGCTGAAATTCTTCCCTTCTGTCCCTATTATTCTTAGGTTTGGTCTTTTCATGGTGTCCCAGATTTCCTGGATGGTCTGTGTTAAGAATTTGTTAGATTTAACATTTTCTTTGACTGATGAATCTGTTTCCTCGATCATATCTTCAATGCCTGAGATTCTCTCTTCCATCTCCTGTATTAACTCTGTTGGTTATACTTGCATCTGTAGTTCCTGATCATTTACCCAGATTTTCCATTTCCAGAATTCCCTTGGTTTGTATTTTCTTTATTGCCTCTATTTCAATTTTCAAGTCTTGAACTGTTTCTTTCACCTGTTTGATTGTTTTTTTCTTGGCTTTCTTGGCTTTTTTTTTTAAGTATTTGTTGATTTCTTTCAATTTTTTGTCTTTGATTTCTTTAAGAGAATTTTTCATTTCCTCTTTAAGGGCCTCTATCACCTTCATAAAGTCATTTTTAAGGTCATTTTCTTCTGCTTCATCAGTGTTGAGATGTTCAGGTCTCGCTGTTGTAGAATCACTAGGTTCTGGTGGTGCCATATTGCTCTTTATGTTGTTGAATGAATTCTTATACTGCCATTTACCCATCTGGGTTTGGGATAATTACAGGAACAGGTGTCATTTATGCCTTTATATTATATCTATCTGTAGTAAAGAATATAGAGATGAAATTTGTTTTTTTAATGATTCAGTAGGACAACTGTCCTAAATTTAATCCATTTACATTTATTATTTATTGATTGAAGTTGTTTTTACCTTCTGATTTTATATCTTCACTTTTCTTATCCTATATTTCTTCTTCTCATTGTTTTTTGTTCTCTTCTTTGGACCAACAAAGTTCTATATGCCAAGTGTTATCCTCTTTGCATTTGGAAATCACATTCCCTATTCTTAGACTTCAGTAACACCTCATAATTTTAATGTACACATACACATTTAACTTAATAAATTTATATTTTCATGAAAATATCTACTCTCTTCCCCTCAAAGCACAAAAATGTTTTAATTCTGACTATCTACCCAAATTAATTATACCATCACTATTGCTCTATGCAGCTTAAAATATTTTTATATGGTTTATGCATGCTGTTGGATTAAGTTCTTTAGAATTAAGAGAATATCAGAGATGTGGGACCTATTATTATGTTTAGGTCTTGGCACGGAATATCTAAAGTCATGAAAATAGAGTAAAGGGGAATTTCAAACCCACGTGGCAGGTCCATGGCAAGATATTTTTAGAACAAAGCACTTCCATTCCCAACCAGAGCCCAGGTCAAAAAAGAGAAGTTTCCCAACATTTTCTTACTAATGAAAGTATCCCTCTCTTAGATGACTGTACTGTATCTAGGTCCTCAACCCATAACCACCCCAGCCTTACCTTTGTCCCTAGTCATTTAATTAAAGGTATATCTCTTGTCTATTGACAACATGCCACCAGAAAAATGAAGCAGTCAGTGGCAGTATGTTTCTTCCATGAATGTTGGTCTTTCAATTTGGTTTCAGTTCCAGGAATAACTTCTCCTTCCTGTAAGCTTAGCCCTACCCATACTATGATATTCTCCAGCATTTCTTGCTTTTGGATCAGGAGCAATTTCAGGGTGTCTTGTCTACTAGTCATCACATAGCTGTCACAATGATATTTACAAAAGATTTGGCTGGTTATGTCATTTCCCTGCCTGCTTAAAATCCTCAAGGATCTCCCTTCACCCTGACAATAGACACTCAACTGCTTATTGCAACTTAGAACTACCTATTTATGCCTCCCTTCCCCATCTCATCCCAGGTCACTCTAGGTTTAATCTACTTCCTGCTAGCACACAGACCTTCCATACTCAGTCTTTCTTGTGTGCACCAAGCCTCCTGCAACCCAGTGTCCTTGGCAAAAGCCACCACCTCGCCTTTATGAATGTCACTACTATTTGTTCCTCAGACACCTTTTTGTCCCAACAACTGTTTCCTCAGGAAAGCTTCATTTGGTTCCCAGACTAAATTGGAGTTTCCTCTTGCATAGTCATGTAGTATACTCCTTTCAAAACTTTCCACTATTTATTGTTATACATTTAACAGTGCAAGTTTCTAATTGATGTCCATCTTCAAGCTCAGCATCAGATCTCCCACAGCATCTGGCTTATGATCCTCAGAAAGCAGTAAAGGAATGCTTACAGAACTAAGATGAATACAGAGTCACTGTAGATGGAGGGAGGAAGGCCAGCATCAGATAATAATAATAATAGAATCAAAGGAAACATAAGATAAGAGCAAAAGGAATTGAAGTGCTTGGTAAATGAAAGTAAAGGATGATACATTTGAAAAGGAGTCACATTTCACTGGAAGGAATTTGGTTATTGTCATTTTACCCATGCTGAGGATGAAGTATAAAAAGATCAGGTACAAAACTGGGTGGTCACTGGGAGTGCTGAGATCCTGTTCTGCAACTATTTAGATGTTTCCAAACGTGCTGTTCCCCACATCTCCCGGCATCTACCACAGCAGCTGTTGACGTGAGGCTCTTCATGCTGTATGACACTCTTCACTTCTGGCTCATGGATAGCTACTCTGAGGCCAGTCCCATGCTCAGCATCTTATGTACTTCATACATACATATATTCTTATGACCATACTCTAGACTCATCAATACAAATCCTGGGAAAGCATGCAGGGTAAATCCAGTAACTCGCTTCTAAAATAACTCTTCAAGTTACTTAAAGCAGATGCCTTTATCCTAGTGTAAGTCTCTCCCAGGAGAGTCCGAAGTTCAAGGTAAGCCTGAACTTGGCAACACTGCCAGGGAACAAGTCAGAGAGAATATCAAATTTTTATTTTTAAAAACATTATTTCTTTTTTTCTTTTTCTTTTTCTTTTTTTTTCTTTTTTTTCTTTTTTTTTTTTTTTTTTTTGGTGTTTTCGAGACAGAGTTTCTCTGTGTAGCTTTGCGCCTTTCCTGGAACTTGCTTTGGAGACCAGGCTGGCCTCGAACTCACAGAGATCCGCCTGCCTTTGCCTCCCGAGTGCTGGGATTAAAGGCGTGTGCCACCACCGCCTGGCTAAAAACATTATTTCTATCTATACATTTAAAAAATAAACAGAGAGGTAATTCCTTAGCATATTTTCTGGATTTTACTGAGGGAAAAAAAAACTCATGCTTCAATAGAAAAATCATGTATCGTTGACAGTACATTTTCCAAATTATATGATTCTAACTTTTCATTACCCTTGAGCTATTTTACAACATTGTAAATTGATGACGCAAAATAATTACCTGGACTTGCTAATTTCATAGAGTACATTTAATTAACTTTCTCTCCCCCACTGAAGAGGAAAGCAATTCTGCCTCCATTTGCACACTGATTACTCTCCCTGGCTGGCAACCACCTGCTCTTTGTACTCTTTTTGGACATGTTTGCATCACTTTACCTGTTTCCTCATTAAAAATGAAGTAAATGAATTCTTTAGACATATATATAAAATAGTAGCCATGGTTCACCATTCTGAAAATTTTTATTTAGCAAGGAATGAGAGAATGTACCCCCTTGAGTGAGTACTGACTAGCAAACACTGCCGTGTGTGGGAAATGTCAGCTGCAATCCCAGCTGCTTTGGGTACGGTTTTGAGAAAAAGAGTGGAAAAATTGCTTCTTTCCATTACCCAGACCTCTATTGTCCAAACCCCAATCTATATGGGGCATCTCCAACACAACACAAGCAGAACTGGTCTTACCTCACACCTCTCACCTCAGTGAATGTGGAAGTGGATGAACGAAGCCGAAACACAGACAAAACCTGAGGTTTTCATTTCTTCCTATCAGGGCACACAGACTGGCTCCAGATACTGCAGGCACCCCTCCCTTTGAGTTGTAAATTAATCTTCCTCTTGGATCTGGGTTCAGTACATCCAACTCACAATCCCACACTTCACCTCACCTCCTCTTACTTTTCCACCAAATTATTATTATACTCAAAACCAAAACCCCCTATGAGGATGAGAGCCTGCAAGGAGATCTGATCCCACTGAGGCAGAGAGATAAGCTGAAGCCAATCACTTTTTCCGAAGGACCCATCCAGGAACCTTAGAGGTATCCTGGGCCAATCAAAGGGAGCCATTCAAACGTGCAGCCTGCTGGGCTCAAGTTCACTTGTTATTCGGCATTTCTACTGTCCTTATTACTCATTTCTCATCACCCTTTTGCCATAGAGACAAAAAACAGCCACTCTGCAGTAAAATAAACCCCAATATCTGGGAGGTGCTGATTCACTCTTCATCGCCATTTCTCTGTATATTGTCAAAGATTCTGAAGTGAATGCAGAGCCACCAGCCTAGAAGGAGTGTCTCCAACTCTGCCAAGAAGGCTGAGAGCTAAAGTTTTCACCATAAGTACCAACCATGCCATGATTGCTATTTACAATCCATTCTTCCCAATCCATCTGTGTTGGCTTTGGGAAATGCTCCTGGGCATGCTCAGGGAGTACTTTTCACTGTTTCAGAATTCAGACCTGGCTGCCTCATCTGATCTGTTTGAGACCAGTATGCTTTTCCTAATCAACAGCCTGATCCCAAGAATGGAGTGATGGAGTTGCTGGAAGAAAATCCAGGTCATCTGCAGAAAATGGTCCTGGGCCAGAGAGGGGAACTAGGGGTGGAAAATCCACAGTTCTGGTGGCACCTGAGGAACTGCCTAGACCTGCATGGTGTCCATACAACCCTGGTGTCTCATAGTAGCTATTCTAAGCAGGGACGTATGACTAAGCTTTGATGGGCCTCAAACAGGGTCACCAGACATCTGGGGCTCCCACATCCTGCCCTACCCAACAGCCATATCTCAAGCTGCTTTGTCTACTTGCCTAGTGCTCTTGGTTATGGAAGGTCTGCTTTCCCCAAAGCTACTGAATGGTACTGTGTAAACTGGTTGGTCCAGGGAAGTTCACAAAATGATTCACAAGGACAGTAGATGAAGACCTAAGGTAGGCCAGGCCCACAGGGGCTCCTGTGTCAAGTGGTGTCAACTAGAATCCATTCCCTGTCCAGACACCATCCTCCTGGCATGATCACTGGCTGCTCATGGCTTCCAGCTACCCCTGTCTTCCGGAGAATCTGCCTTCTTTCAGATGCATTCACCCCATGCCAAGAATAGCCAGGGACTAGGAAATAGTGAGCAGCAGGCTGGGAAATACAAGAGGTGACCCTTTGCTTCAGGATTAGATTAACTCTAGATGACATCCTTGTATTCTGGAGTTTCCAGTGGGATTTACTAGACTCCAGCCGAGACCACATTCCCAGCTGCCTCTTCTGCTTCCAAGTGTTAAGAATACAGTGGTGTTAACCAGAGGCAGCAGATGACTCCCTGGGAGGAGGTCAGGGTTCTATCCTATTTGACGCCCATCAAGGGGTGGGGTGGGGGTAAACACCTGTATAAGCACCTATGCTGGCTTCCCAGCACCTGTCTGCACACGTACAGCTTAGTTTACTGTGAAGAGTTTGCATGTCCTTAGAGTTCCCAGTAACTTGGGATGTGGAACCTACTGGGAAGATAGTCTGTGTCCACAATGCAAATATGTACTGCTGAGCCGTTGCTTCTCTGACCAGTGACAAGACAGTGTGGCTTTGAGGGGCTGTGTGCTATTGAAATACATCACAAACCTCAGACCTCCTCTGAATATGGCTGTAATGATGAACAGAAACCTGTAAGCCTCTGCTCCCATCCCTAATGATGGAAGCTCAAGTGGCCACATCGGTACTTGTGCTGACAGAAAGCCCTAGCAATTAGCTGTGTCGGTCTAGGATGGATTTCAGAGGAAAAGGAAGAAATGGTGTTTTATTAATATATGGATTTATTGATTGATTCACGTAATCTTGCAAGACCTTGGATTTTTTGGAGATACTCACTAAAGGGTCCTAATAAACCAGCCTTTTTATACCTTGTAAATTGATCCTTTGTTAGGCCCTTGGAATTGGGCCAGCAAGTGAGAAGACAGCCAGAGAGAAGAGATGCAGGTCAGCCCTAAATCACTTTCCATACCAACTATCACATCACCCCACACAGTCCAAGGGACAGTCTGCCATCAAGATGGCAGCTTCCCAGCCCTAGTCATTCAAGTTTTCAAGGACATGAGGCTATCCAGGGTCAAAAGATAGAGAAGGGGAGATTGATGGTAACATAAAACCCAGTTTCCTCACTTCCTTGGATCTGAGTACTAAACCCAGCCAGTCTGGGACCTCTCCCAGAATAGCTTTATGTGCTAGAGCCCAAGATTTATGTCAAGGCTGCTTGCATGGGATCTCACACCAATGTCCAGCCACTTTGCTAGCCACTTTGGTAGAGGGACCTGTGATCTCCCTCTAGCCAGTATCTGGGAGTCTCCAGGTCAAGGCTCTGTACAAGAACAGGCCTGTAGATGTAACCGTCTTGTTAAATAAGAAACACAGAGCCAATGCAGAGCTGAAAGCCCAAGAGGTCAGAGTAATAGCTAAGCGCTAAAAACCTTACCCTTCACTGCCACTCCTGTCCTTCCCTCCGCAAGAGACCTCCTTCCTGTGTCTCTGTCTTTTTATAGACTTTCTGTTCTGCCTTCTCATTGGTTGTAAACCCAACCACATGACTTCCTCGTCACTGCCCATCTATATAGACCTCCAGGTCTTCTATGGTTGGTATTGAGATTAAAGGCGTGTGTCTCCATGCTGGTATCCTTGAACACACAGAGATCTGCCCGTCATGTGATTGAGATTAAAGGCGTGTGCTACCACTATCAGACTTCTACTATGGCTTGCTATTAGCTCTGACCTCCCAGGCAACTTTATTTATTAACATACAAATAAAATCACATTTTGGTACAAATAAAATATCACCATACAGGCCATTAGACAACACACGTAGAAAGGTACAATGGGCGTTGCCTCCATTTCTAGAGACACTGACCACTAGGCTCCAGCAGCTGCTATGATGTTCCATAAGGCCCTGAGGATGGGGCCACATGGGATACAACAAAACAGGCTTTCAGCTTCTTCCCCTCCACCCCATGTTCTGTGATCTCAGACCAAATTCACAAACTTCTGATGTGGGGGTCTGTGGGAGACCAGCTCCAACCTACTCCTACCTTTGGAAGGGTTCTTAGGTGGAAGAGAGAGGAATTAAGAAATGATAGAGAGAAAGAGAGACCTAGCTGACGAGAGGAAAGACAAAAACACAGATTAGCTTTGGGAAGGCCTGGGTCAATACCCAACAGCCTCAAAGTTATTCAAAAGGGATTTTTATAATATGCCAAGGGGAGAGGCAAGATCACTTCCCCCTTGCAAGATCAAAGCACACTGCACAGACAAGTGTAGACCCTTTCAAACATTTGGTAAACACACCCGTGGCCAAATCATCCATTATGCAGCCCTGCTAGGTAAAGCAAGCTCAGATCCTCTGACCCTGAGTAAGTTCTCACACTCTGATCAACAGGTAGGGTGAGAAAAAAATACAATAGGATTATTGTGTCAATCAAACCAATTTACCTGGGACATCCCAGCCCTCCACAGATATATACTGACTTCTCAAGATGCTACCCATTCCTGAGCTGAACCGAATGGAAGAGAGAGGGGTCAACAGCCCAAAGGACATTGTTCTCTAGCAATGTAACAAATGTCTCAAGTAAATGTCTTTCCTACCAGCCACACCCTGCCCTCCCTGTGTATAACAGGGCCTCAGGTAAGGAGCAAGCCCTCACCCCATCTCAAAGCTACCTTAGAGGCAGACAGCAAGCAAGCAGTGGGATCCCCAGTCACAGGGGGTGTGGCTAAAAAGAGGGTGCTGCATTTGGAGAAAGTGCTGCCCTGTTATTTCTACTCAGGGTGTCTGGTCCTCACACCACTTATTATGAGTTGAGCACCTTTCTAACCCTGCACAGAGACCATGGGAGAGAGGCGGTGTTTACAGGGCAGACCCCAGACACAGTCATTTTGGGAAGACTCATCCTTGCCATTTCCCTTTAATAAGCATTTCTCTGAAGAGCTGTGGCTACTGTGATCGCACTTTCTCTGGGATAATTAACACTTTTATCCTCACTGTAATTCCCCTGCCTTACTACCACAGGGCAAGGGGTGTGTGTGTGTGTGTGTGTGTGTGTGTGTGTGTGTGTGTGTGTAAGAATAGGAAGAGGAGCATCAAATAATAATAATAATAATAATAATAATAATCATTGTTTTGCCTCCATAAGGCAATTCATGTGCCCCTGGTGTATCCCTTGTCTAGGCACTTCCTTGTATGGTGCTAGGATTCATCAAGAGTGAGAGGCTGTTACCATGCCACCCCCTCACCCCATCCCCACCCCCCGCCAACCAGGCTTTGATCCTCTCTTGGCTGTGGTTTTCCCGTGAGGCCTTCCATGCAGCAAACATGACAGGAAACTGAGGAAAGGGACTGCTAAGGCACCACATCAGAGTACAGGCACAGCTCCACTCTGCGGAGATAGGTAGACATGCAGACACGTGACCATGGAAAGACATGTGCAAGAATGCTCTGAGCAGCACAGCTCATAACGTAAAACCACAGGAAGTCACCAGCTGCTCATCAGTTCTCATGAGTAAATGACAATGATCGGGAATCATCTACCACCAATGAGGACATGGATGAATCTCCCATACATGACACTCAGCAAAGGAGTACACACAGATTACATTGAAATAACACAATACTGGGTAGAATAAATCTATGCCTATCAAGGGTGTGCTTGGTTTAAAAAATACATCTATACACTTATACTAGGTGCATTTCTTGTGTGTACATAACATTTCTCTATCACACTCTCCCTCCCTTCCTCACTCTGTCTCTATCTCTGTCTCTCTCTGTCTGTCTCTCTCTCTCTCTTTCTTTTCTCTCCTCTCTCTTCTCTCTTTCCACGAACAGTTTTAAAGAAATAGAGTGAATCATGCTCTCGCTCCCTCGCTCTGTCTCTCTCTTTTCTCTCCTCTCTCTTCTCTCTCTTTTCTCTCCTCCCTCTTCTCTCTTTCCACAAGCAGTTTTAAAGAAACAGAGTGAATCATGCTCTCCCTCCTCTGAAGTTGTCCTTGTCACTTCCTATTCAAGTTGAAAATAGAAAAGCCACAGGAAACGTTCGGCAGCTCAGGCTTTCATAGAATCTACCCAAAGTAAAATCAGCTGAAGCCGAATGCTTCCAGCAGAGGGAGAGGTGGAGGCTGGAGGGACTGACGGAAAAGGCAGAACCAAGAGTCCCACATGAGAGCAGCACATCTGTCCTCCCCAACTTCTCTCTCAACCCAGCCATTCTCATGTCCACATTAACATTAGACCAGGGACAGACAGCCATCACCCCTCAGTATCCATGGTGGACTGGTTCCAGGACCCCCTGCAGGTACTAAAAGACAAAGAAGTACCAAGTCCTTACAACCTATGCACATTTCTCCATAAAATTTAAGTCACTGTATTACTTATAACAGTGAATACCATGAATTCTACAGAAAACATTGGTTATACTACATTAAAAGTCATATACTTTAGCACAGACAGCATTTTTTTCTGGATATTTTTAAATTATGGGTGATTGAATCCATGGATATGGATATAGGGGGAGCCAGCTGTACTACTCAAGGAGAACATATGCAAGATCTACTTGATGCCCTGAGCTCCAGCCTGTCCATTCCAGTTTGCAGGTATCTCAGGCTGGGCCAGCATGTGGCATGAATAGAGGTTGACCCCAGAGAGAAGTTCCCTCAGACTGTACAGGGACCCCACACCAGGCCTTCTCAGAAGGCAGCTCTCATGAAATCCCTTTCAAGGTGACTTGCAGATGGCAAAGTGGCTAAAGGCAGACTGAAGAAGCAGGACAAAAGCAGGCGGCTCTGCTGTCCCTGACCACTCACTCCATCTAACTCCAAGGCTTGCCCCACACCTGCCTGTCCCAGCAGCAGGCACACAAGTCCCTAGACGTCTGACCACAGAAAGACCTTCACTTTGGGTAGGAAGGGACAGGTGAATGAATGTGTATACCTGAGACTTGGAGGTCTCTAAACTCAGACCTTAAGGAAGAAGGACATGTGTACAATTGGCAAATGCTGTGCTTATAAAGACTGTATGCAACAAATGTCTGCTGTGTGGCCAGCATGTTTCCTTGCCAACATTTCAGGCCAAGGGCCATACAATTCATATTTTTTAAGTTAATCTCAGCATTTAGAATTGTCTGGAGCTTGGGCAGGTTCCCCAATATCCAGGGATAAAGAGAATGCCTGGGTCTGTTCAATGTTCTACAGTAAGTCTGGATGATTACAAAGCTCCCTCTGCTGAGACACCGACCTTCCTTGCCAGTGTTTGGATGTGGTGTGTCCTCTCAGGGCTCATGTTTTGGATTCCTGGTGTCCAGGATGGTGACATTAGAAGACAATGGGAACTTTAAGAAGTGGTCAGGTCCTTGGAGCAGACACCCTTGGAAACACTTTTGTAGATACTGAAGTGTCATATGAGAGTGAGTTGTTCCAGGAAGAGCAAGACTGAGCCCATCTTGCTCTATGGCTCCTAGTCTTCCTCTGTGGTCTCTTCTTCTTGAGTGCACATCTGCCATGACATCCTGAAGCCAGGGCTGTCTACCAGAGATAAAACTATGCTATTTGGATCAGGCCCCCAAACCCATTTTTCTTTATAAAGTACCAAGCCTTGGGTATATTCCCACAGCAAGAAAAGGCTAATACAATAATATAACCCCCAAGGAATATTCTCTCTCTTCAACATATGTATCCCTGTCCAACAGTGGGTTTGCTGTCCTAACTATTGACCTTTCAATGTGTCCCGGATGCACATTTTAAGATTTCTCCTTATCTAGAAATCTTATAAGGTAGAGGATAGAAGTACATAATGAAACAGGGACTGGTTGGTCTGTCAACCCCTAGAGAGGGAAGGAGACCCCATGATTCTCCAGGCAACAGCTGCTTACCTCTCCTGGGATACTGTGTGGTCCTAACCTATATTGATTTCTACCAATACCTATGCCTACCCCGCAGTCACAGCACTTCCCTCTATCACAATGTACACTGGGTTCCCAGAAGAAGAAAACAGGACTTCTCTGTAACATTCTACTTAGACCAGCCACAGGACTCACTGTAAGCATCCATGCTAATCTGGATCCTATATAAAGCAGCAGGCCCTGATTCTCAGGTCAGTCTCTCCAGGGTATGAGCCCCCAAAGTAATGTACACTATGATCAGGAAGAACAGTGAAAAGGTCAGCTAAAAATGACCTCTTTCATTGGAGGTCACCTGGCCAATGCTTTCTCCTTCTGTAAGTAGAAATCCATTCATTTTACTCAGTCCACGGCTGCTTAGCAGACTTCTTCCTGTAGATGAACTTGCTAGAGACTGAAGAGAGAATGCACCAGAGGAGAATTCAATGCTAACCCTGGTGATCTTACTGCTTGGTGTTACCTGGAGAAACTGCTCTCAGGCATGTGCACCAAGTGCTCTGCACAGTGGTGCTCAACACTCATGCCATTTGTGATTGGGAAAACAGTAAAAAGTAACTCAAGTGTTCATCGTGGATGGGAAGAACCGAAAACCAAAATGATCTGTTATTTCCATATGAATGAGGCAGACATTAGTAACGAACATCAAAATCACAGTAGGCCTTTCAAATGGCAGGAACTGAACTCAGGGGATTTGTACTTAGAAGTGAGAGCATGACCAAATGGGATGCACATCCAGAGCTATCAACAGGAGAACACCGTCAGCATCTCCACTGTGGTGCAAGGGGTGAACTAAGAAGGTGCTTTATTGCGTTCTTTTCTCATTGCTGTGACGACATGTCTGGCGAGAAAGAACTCAAAGGAAGGTTTATGTTTACTTATACTTCAAGGGGACACACCACGGTGGGGAAGGCATGCTGGGAGGAGCCGGAGTCCATCATCTGCAACCAGGAAGCAGTGACAGACGTTCATGTTCAGCTACCTTCCTCCGTTTTGTGTCGTCATCATCTAGGACCCCATCCCATGGAATGGTACCACCCACATTTAGGGTAAGTCTTCCCACTCTAATCAATATAATCTAGATAATTCTTTGCAGACGTCTACAAAGGCTTGTTTCCATGGTTAGCCTAGATCCTGTCATGCTGACAATGATTAACTGTTACAACAGTTATAGGAACTGTTATAGGAACTCAGAAAACCAAGCTATGAGGGCCAGGGCTCTCCAGCAAAAAAGAAATCACAGTCACTGTCAGGGCTATTCCCTGAAAAAGAGTAGAAAGAGATGGAGGGGATGAGAAAGAGAAGACCTTCCTTTTCCCCAACTCCATACATCATGTTGGTCAAATCTACCTAGAAAATGGAAAGCAAGGGTGCTGGGAAATAGGTTTCTTGCATAGAGTAGTGTGGAGGAGGGGTGAAGGGCACAGCTGAGGGTGCATAGGATATCCTGAGGAACCACTCTTTTAAAACGCTCTCATAATAACTGAATGATAATAAGTAACATACCAAATGAAAGGCACAGATTGATACTGCCTAAATACAATGAAACACCATATGTTTACAATGGATAAATAAATTGTATATAAACCAGGACACGCCCAACTGATTATGGTGTGTTTTCTTCACAGTAGCACAAGCAGTTACTACGAGTAGTGTTGGATGCTCATTAATATGACTGTGTTGTTAAATACCTATATATGCATGTATGTATATATGTGTGTGTGTGTATATATTCACTATGTATATACATATGTCATCATTATATTTATATATATATCACATTGTGCATCTTTAATGAAAATAACTTACATTTTTTGATTAAATATTTTAATTTGAAAATATCACATTGAAAAGTGGAAACACAAAGTAGCTCTTCTGTGTGTCAGATCCCAACCCTGACAGTCGGACTAGCGCCATCCCATGTTACTCTTTAGGGGACTTTACATGTAGCATTAGGAGCCTTTTGCTTACACATATCTATCTTCTCGCTGGACTCTGAGCATCTCCAGAACAAGCACTGTGCCTGAGCACTACCAGCATGAGTCAGGAATGAGTGGCTCCTACCCTCAAAGTCAGCTTAACTACATTAAATAATGACCAAGCCCTTCCCCCAAAGAAGTTGACTACTGGAGCAAGGTGTCAAGAAGACAGGAGTTGAGTTAGGCTATAAAAGAAGGTAGACAATAAACGTCTTCCAGCCTGCTGTTCTGTTAGTACTTTCTGCATGTTGTCATCTGGTCTGTCACCCAATACTTTTATTATCAAATCCCCAGGTATTCCACGTGCACCTTGACCCTACAGTTTATGGAATGGGTTGGGCATCAACAGTGTCGGCTAGAGCTAAATGATGGAGGCTTCAAGTACAGGCAACATGGTTCCAGTTTCATGTAATGGGGGAGGAAGGGACTATGACAGGATATTCAGCATAAGAACGCCCCTGCCTCTAGCACATCACTGCTTTAGGATGCTGTGTGATGTGTCCAACAATCAGGAGGAATGCAATCCGAGACGCAGAGGTGACAAGATCTAGACCTGATGAAAGATAAGGTAAGAGTATACACAAGAGACAACAGAGAGAGAGAGAGAGAGAGAGAGAGAGAGAGAGAGAGAGAGAGAGAATGAAAATGAGAATGAGAATGAGAATGAGAATGAGAATGAGAATGAGAATGA